>APFE031170254.1:0-48398 GCA_000404065.3 Pinus taeda
CATGGGAAGGAATTTCACTCCGTCCATGCCTGTTGGACTTGTCACATCGTCTGTTGTCCGAGAACGTGTAGTCCAAATCGCGTTGCTGATCAATAGCCCAGATGTTTCTTGATGAAACCATTTCAGCATCCCGAGAAAAACGTGAATCAGACAAGATTATCATAGCTACATCGTCCTTGATTCCAGGTGTTCTATCATTTAAAGATTCTACAAATCAGAAGAAATGCTTAAATGAACCTTGAAGATTCTACAAATCGGAAGAAATGCTCAAAGGGACGCTGAACTGACACCAACGACATCTATTTGTGCATTAATCTTATAATGACATCTTATGCGGCTACATACTGAAGTCAAGCAGTTTGACTGATATATATTATTGGAGGAATGAGTTAATTTCATGCGGACGCTAACACAACTTAGATGGTATCACAACAGAAATGTACAAAAATTTTTGAGTTCAATACTAAATTACATAGACATTATTAACAATATAAGATTGTTGAAAAAATATTTTTACATTTAAAATAATTATAGTTTTCATGGTTTACATAATGCTTTCTTATGGATGTGAGTGGTTTATTAGGCGTAGGAGCTCTAACTCTACTAGTGTATATGTTATTATTTTCAAAATAACAATAATTTTTATTTTAAGATATATTTTATTAATGTCTGTGCCTTTTTATGGTTTTGTTAATATTGGTGTTTGATGAAAAGAGGTAATGTGCCTTTTCTTGTTATTTTTTAGAGGTGGAAAATATATCTAGGTATATATCTCAAATGGGAAGTGGGTTAACGACTTATTTTGAGTATCCCTACATGTACTACAAAAATGAGTAGTATAGGTCTTTGATTTCATGGGAAAGATACATAAGTAGTTACATTATTAGTGATGTGTTAAATGATATGATGTTAGGGTATTCATCTCCCAAACCTAATTTTGTGTGCTCTATTACTTTGTTATTTTTAGTATTCCTCACTAACCCCATTTGATGAGTAATGCAATTAGCCATACCCTAGCATGGCCTATCACCTCAACTACATCATCATGAGATTTATTGAAAGTGAAGCAATTTGATTGATATATCTTATTGGAGGGAAGCCATATATATATATATATATCACATGAAACTTGTCTAAGTAATTGAATATGAAATTACAATGACACTATCAACTATACAATTGCTAAATAAATAATTTTACATTTAAAATATATATAAATCTCCTAGTTTACATAATGTTTTGTTAGGGATATATGTGTTAGTGGTTTATTGGGTATAGGAGTTCCAACCCTCCTACTCGTAATGTCTTTCTTAGGAAACTATTGTACGGACATGACACTAGCTTGTGAAACTAGTCCATATGTTATTATTTCTCAAAATAGCAATAAGACTTAGTTTAAGATATCTTAGATTAATGTAAGTTTCCTTGTTATGATTTTCTTAGTATTGGTCTATTAATGAAAGGCTCTAATGTGCCCTTTCTTGTTACTCTTTTGAAGTTGGAAACATCTCTAAGTCTTGATTTCAGATGGGAAGTGGTCAACCCTTTGTTTTGAATATCCCTACATGTAGACAAAAATGCCCAGCGTAAGTATTTGTTTTCATGGGAGTTTCTCTTGGAGGAGTGGCCATGATATCAATATATATCTAACCCAAGTAGTGTAACCGTACATAAGTAGTAACACTAGTAGTGATCAGTTTAATGAGTTGATGATAAACTATTCATCTCAGCGCTCTAATTCTTTTGTCTCTATCCATTTTTTAGTATTCCTGAGTAATCCCATTTCATGAATGAGGTGATTAACCATAATATATCATGGCCTATCATCTCAATTAATTGGCCATGAGATATACATAAGTTTTAGGGAAATTCCACATAAGTCCCTTCAAACCACGTGATGGTCTTCCATGTTCCATGTTATTTAAACTCCAAAAGGTGTGTCCATGTAAAAAGTAATAACTAATCAGAAAGACATCTTAAAATTCTATTGTTGGAATTTTATTGTTAGTCCAAGATGTTGTATAATAATATTTCAAATGCTACATGATCAAATATTATTCTTCTTGAAACACGTGTCAAGTCCTCATTCCATTAATGTCATAATGTTTTGTTGGCAACTAACTAGATGATGGTAAAAATGGGATAGATGTCTATCTATAAAAACCCCTCTAAAACTCCATAATATTCTTATAATGACTCTCACCCTTCCTAATACTGTAGCATCCACTCAGTTTAATACATGAATCCAAGATACCATAAGCGACCTAGCCCTAATTAACATAAATATCAAAAAAGGATTATATTTTAAACGTAGACTACAAAAAATAATAACAATAGTTATTGTACTCTCATGATACTAGATAGTGGATCTAGCCTATATGTTTTTATTTTCAAAATAACAATATCTTTTATTTTAAGATATAGTGTATCAATGTAAGTGCATTTTTTATGGTTTTGCTAATATTGGATTTTTGATGAAAAGATATAATGTGTCTTTTCTTGTTACTCTGTTGGTGGTGGAAAACATATCTAGGTATTCATCTCAAATGGAAAGTGGGTTAACCACTTGTTTTGAGTATCCCTACATGTAGTACAAAAATGAGTAATATAGGTATTTTCTTTCATGGGAAACATACATAACTAGTTACACCCTAATGTCTTTCCTAGGGAACTATTGTACCCTCATGACACTAACTAGTGTAACTATTCTATATGTTATTATTTCTCAAAATAGCAATAAGCCCTAGTTTAAGATATCTTGCATTAATGTTAGTGTCCTTATCATGCTTTCCTTAGTATTGGTCTATTAATGAAAGGATCTAATGTGCCCTTTCTTGTTACTCTTTTGAAGGTGGAAACATCTCTAAGTCTTGATTTCAGATGGGATGTGATCAACCCTTTGTTCTGAATATCCCTACATGTAGACAAAAATGCCTAGCATAAATATGTGTTTTCATGGGAGTTCCTCTTGGAGGAATGGCCATTAATTCAATATAGATCTAACCCAACTAGTGGAAACATACATAAGTAGTAACACTAGTAGTGACGGGTTAAATGAATTGATGATAAGCTATTCATCTCAAAACTCTAATTTTTTTGTCTCTATCAATTTTTTAGTATTCCTCACTAATCCCATTTCACGAATGAGGTGATTAGCCATGATATTTCATGTCCTATCTGTTCATTCATATCACCTTTTACTTGAAATCCCTCATGCTTTCGTTTAAATTGAATAGTAAGTTTTGAGCATTCTAGGAGATAATAAGTAAGTATTTTCTATTGCTTTGTTTTAATGAGATTTAAACATTAAAGGAATATTTAATAATAGTTTGTGCGTTTGCAGGTTTATAAAGTTGGTTATATGCCTATCGTGATAGAGGCGAAGTTCCTTCACCACACATTCTTGCACTAGCACCACACATTCCTACACCAGAAAGTCTTTTGGCTATCACACCATCTTGATTTATAGAACAATAGCAATGTTTGTGCATAATTAAAGAAATTCCTCATGTAATCAATCTTTCAAAGAGTGATGTACTATGGCTAACACAAATATGTCCAAATTTTGATAGACAAAAGTTGAAGCGTAATTTGTACTCATGATTTTTGGTTGCAAAAGATGTTCGAGTATGTCAAAACATTGATACACAAAAGTTGAAGCATAAATTGTACTCATGATTTTTGGATGCAAAACATATTATAGACCACTAATGCCCAGTGTAAAGATTTCTAAATATTAAAACTACACAACACCTCATCTATTAAAAGATGAATTAACACTCATTTATTAATTCAATTTTCTTCCCAAAAGAAAGGAAGAAAGAAAGAAAGATAAGTTGTCTAGATAGAAAAAAAAGGAGAGGAGTCTTTGGAGAAAGGATTGGAAGGGTAGATGGTTTTGGTGAGAGCTTGATCATTGGAGTTGTTTTAAGTGGGTTTTGACTTAAAAAAAAAAAACAAATCTTATGTAGTGATTCTCTCTCCAAAGGAAGCATACATCATAATACAAGGAGTTTGGACCACTAACCATGATTCTTCTAATAATAACAACATTCTTTCAACTTTCTACTATTTTTTTGAAATACATGGCCATATATCAATTTTTTTGAAATACATGGCCATATATCAGGGAACTTTATAAAGGAAACTTTTGAATCATTGTTTTAAAACTTGTTTTTCTTTGGTATTGTTTAACCTAAACAACTTTGTAACAATATGTTCATCATGTTAGCAAGGAAAAATATTTTAACAAACCCCACAAACGTCAACTTTGTAAAAATATGTTCGATCATGTTAACAAGGCAAAAAATATTACAAAGCACACCCTCCCCCCTAAAAGGGGAAGTGCAAGCAACATCGACTGTGGTTTGCGACCAAGTGATTCGAATATTGTTTTTTTGGTTTTTTTAAGCTAGCTACCTTTATATTAATAAGCTAGTAGGGGAGAAAAACGATACATGCTGAACAAAAACGCCCTTCCATGTAGGAAATTCGGTTTTCCTAAGATCATATAGGATCATAATAATAGCAAGTATTGTATATCCAAATACTAAAATTGATATGGAAAACCAAACATTCTAATGACCAAATAAAAGATTGATATGGGAAACCAAACATCCGGATGACCAAAAAAAAGACATCCAGTTGAGAATGGAGGAACCTGGGACAGCGCTCCTGCTACTAGAACAAGAAACATTAGTCACGAGTACTCATAAATTGTACTCATGAGTCCAGTGGACCATTGAACATAATCTTTATGTCGAAGATTTCTCTGAAAAGATTTGTTTATGCAAAATATGTGTCTGTTGTCTATTCTTCCCCTTAACAACCTGTGCAGTAAAAGTTTTGTTTATTCAGTATAACTCCATCAGCTTTTGTTAAACATTTCTCAAGGTTGAACTATTCTGCTCTAATAAAAAGGAATTTTCAGGCGGCTCTGAATCTAAATTTATACGTTCATTTTTTTATTCTACAATGGTCATAAACATCAAAATGAATAAATGATATGTTAACTTCCAGGAAAATAAAAATAATAAGAAATATCTGGCCACATTTTCTCGATTGAACAATTCTGCTAGATAATTAAAAAGGCAACCCACTGTTAATTAAAATCGTGGTTCTGAATCTAAATTCATCCGTACATTTTTTAATTTCATAATCGTCACAAATAGTAAAATGAATTACCAGAGGGATCAACAGTCCATCGTAAATAATCGTCCTAAATATAGAAATGGAGGACGTTGTGCCACATTCAGGTATCGAACCATCATCAATATTGACATAAGTCAGTGTCAACATCTCTTTGAACATAAACAGACAAGATTATCATGATATTACTTCAGGCTCACTATCGAACTGTTCAGAGCAATCTTTTAAGTGATCATCTTTAAACTGGAGCCCATCATCTTGAAACTCAACGGCATCTTGAAACTCGAGCCCATCACCTATTTCTTCGAGGTGCCCTGCAGTTTCAAGACGATCACTTACATGTCGCTACACTCTCCGCATGGCTGTCCCCATGCTTTTGTTCCATTCAACTGATCTTGAATCTCGTTAGAAGGGTCTTCAAAATCAGCATCCAACGAGCTCCTTCGAAATCCAGAATCACATAAATGAAATCCCGAATGTCTGCTAGCGCTCGATCTCAAGGGCATTTGCAGATGAACAAGATCTCTTCTGTCAACCCTAATATCTAAACAACAGAGAAGAACTGTCAATTAGATTTAATGGCTGAATTCTATGGTCTCAAAGAAGATGCGTGCAATTTACATAGAAAAACAGATTCTACGTCTATAAAGAAACACATTTCTGCGTGCAATTTATTTTGCGGTCGTTACCTTTGCAAGATCGTCCGTCTCGGCATCGTAAAGACTTGGAGTAGTACATTCAGATACATCGGAAGGATGTTGGACTTGTTGTCACATCGTCTGTTGTCCGAGAACATGTAGCCCAAATCGCGTTGCTGATCAATAGCCCAGATGTTTCTTGAGGAAAACATCTCAGCATCCGAAGAAAAACGTGAATGAGACAAGATTATCATAGCTACCTTGTGCTTGATTCCACGTGTTCTATCAAGTAAAGATTCTACCAATCAGAAGAAATGCTCAAATGATTTCAAAAATTATTTGTCTCTGCATAAAAAAGAAATCAATGCAGTTGGGCTTCAAACACAGTGAATTACAAATTAAAATATTACTCCATGCAGTTTGTGCTTGATCTGAGTTTGTGCTTGATCTGCGTCCTCACTGCCACATTCGGATTCTTCACAGCTAAGCTCGTCGTGGCTTCACCATAAAGCGTTCCATGGAGCTCTGCTATGAAGAATCCGAGCGTGGGACTGAGTGCGCTGAGCTTCAAATCCAACCTCTCATTAATGTCTCTACAACAACAACTCGTCAAATCCAATCTCTAATTCCAACGGCATCACGTCATTTGATGGATTTCACAGTTAATTACGAATCTGAACTATACTATAAATATCGTTGTTCTTGAGCTGAGAGCAACGAGAATTAATTGCGATCTATAATCTTCAGTTGACTCTTAGATACAGTAAAGTTCACTGAAAATAATCTTCAGTTGGCTGTTGTAGTTACCTGAAATTAAGAAATAAACTTTATTATCGACGCCGCCTAACTTTAAAGTTATCAAAGCTGAGTATTAGATAGAGTTCAGTTGCGGATAACTAATTGATTTTTAAAACTGATCGGTGCAGAACTTCAGTGTTGACTACAGACCTAAAATTTTCATATAGGGATTTAAAATTTATTGGTGTAATTGAGTTAACACAAATTTTCAAAATTATATTTTAATAGTATTGTATAGACTTTTTAATAAGTATATGTTATTATCTACATCTACCGTTACCTAAGTATAATCCTCCTCTAATTAACCTAAAACAAACATAAAAGATCTAATAGGTTTTAATTAAATAGCACATTATGATTATAATAGAATATAATTTAACAAAAATTATAGGAAATAAACATCAATGGAAAAGATGTTAACCATAAAAACTCCACAACCTAGGACAATATGTAGTAAGCCTTAATAAAAAAGCAAGACATATAATTAAAATTAATAGAATTAATATAAATACAAAGTAAAATCAATTACAATAAAACATAAATAAGAAGATATTATTAACTCATTTATGACACTAACAAAATAATAATAGTAATCCATCAAACAGAATAACTAAATCAAATATAGAATAAAGGATAATTAACACAATTAGAATATGGAAACTCATCCTAAACAAATTGAAAATTAATATAAAAACAAATAGAATAAGAAAAATAGATTAGCCATAATAAATAATTGTGACGCCACGCAGTAACTCCATTAAGCAAAAACTGATTCATGTTTTTTATTCCATTAGGTAGGTTTATTATATACATGAGGGAGAGACTGTTAAGTTCATCTCCCGATGACTGTTCATATTTCTCATTTATTTATTTACTTATATTTACCCAATCACAAGGATTAGGTGTCAACATTCCCCCCCTTAATCTGAAGGGATGTTGGTGAGTCAAAGCATCGTTTTGAATCGTTCAAGTTTTTCTCTTCCAAGCGCTTTGGTGAAGATTTCTATAATTTGCTCATTTGTGGAACAACGACGAAGATGGAATTTTTTGGCCTCAACATGATGTCGAATCAGATGATATTTAGTATTGATGTGCTTCATTCGATCATGGAACTTTGGGTTCTTGGCCAACTTTATTGTAGAGGTATTCTCAATCATGAGTGGAGTTGATTGTACTCATTTTACCTGCAAATCTTCAAGAATTTTCCTGAGCCACACAATTTCTTTCGTTGCTTCACTTGTTGCCGTGTATTCTGCTTCTGTTGTGGAATCTGCTGGAATTGATTGTTTGTGGGATCTCCAGGAGACAGCTCATGATCCAAGACTCATAACATATCCTGAATTTGATACTCTAGTGTCTTTATCTCGATCGAAGTTTGAATCAGAGTATCCAATCAAGCTGAATTCGTCCATCTGTGTATACTTGATTCCAAAGTCTTGCGTTCCCTTCAAGTAGCTTAGAACTTTTTTTGCAGCAGACCAATGTCCTTCAGAGGGCTTTGGCATAAACCTGGAGAGGATTCCAATAGCAAAAGAAATGCCTGGTCTGGTAGTAGTTAGGTAGTTGAGACTTCCTACAAGGTGTCTATACTTTGTTGCATCCTCAAATTCTTTTCCTTCAATAGATGTGAGCTTTAAGTTTTGTTCCATTTGAGTAGTAAGAGGATTGCACTCTGTCATGGCAAACTCGTTTAACAAATCTGCAATGTATTTCTTTTGAGAAAGAAATATGGACTTTGGATGTTGGGTTACTTCATTGCCAAGATAGTAATGAACATAGCCCAAATCAGTCATTTCAAAACATTTCCCCAATTCCTTTTTTTTTTGGATGCAATGTAGCTTTCATTTTTCCCTGTCACTAAAAGATCATCTACACATACCACAAGATATATAACTATTTTGCCAACTTTCTTGACAAATAAAGTTGCATCATCAAGATTAAAATGTTTGAAATTGAGTTTCAGAAGATCCTCAGTTAGTTTTTAATACCAGGCTCGCGGTGCTTGTTTGAGGCCATACAAGGACATCACAAGTTTGCATACTTTATGTTCATGTCCTTTCACAGCAAATCCTTCAGGCTGGGACATAAAAACATTCTCTTTTAGGTCTCCATTCAAGAAAGCAACTTTTGCATCCATTTGATGGACTTTCTAACCGTTCTCAGATGCTAGTGCAAAGAGTGTCTAGATGGTAGCCCATTTTGCTGTGGGGGCAAAAGTCTCCTCATCGTCAAGCTCTTCCTTCTGTGCAAAACCTTTTGCCACAACCCTAGCTTTCTGCTTGTCAAGTGAACCATCAACTTTATACTTGCTCTTGTAGACCCACTTGAAGCCAATTGGCTTGGTTCCTAATGGAGGATCAACCGGCTTCCAATTGTCGTTGTTTATGAGGGCATCATACTCCTTTTGCATCGCTTCTTTCCATTCATCATGAGAAGCAGCTTCTTTGAAGGAAGTTGGTTCAAAATCTATAGACAAGTTCAATTCACAATCATAAGAAACATCCATATCAACATGTGAATTAGAATTGTCTACATCACCTCCATTTTGCTAGTTTGAATTTCTTGTTCCTGTCTTTCCAACTTCATCAGGATGAACACATTCAAGTGTCTTTGTTAGACAATTTGGGGGACCTTTCTGATATGGTACAGGTTGCTTCGTTGATTGAGTTGGGACTGAATCAAGATTGAGTCTCCCAATTCTATCAATTACATCACTTAAAGCATCATCCATTGTTGGAGTTTCATGCGGAGGAGATTGTTCTTCAGAAGAAGATTCCACATGTTGATCTATTATAGGAATCCCCCCTTCAATATGTGGAATTTGATTATCAAATTCTTGAAATGATTTTACTTTTGCGAATCTATCCAAGCGATCAAGTTGTCGCTCAACAACATTGTCAGTTTTGGATGATTCAAGAAAAATTACATCTCTAGATACAACAAACTTATTATTTACTTCATCATAGAGGTGGTATGCTTTGGAGGTGTTTGGGTACCCCAGGAAGATACACTTATGACTTCTAGAACCAAGTATGTTTCTATGTACCTTTGGTATCAAGGCATAACAGGTGGAACCAAAAATCCTAAGATGCTTTACCAAAGGAAGATGTCCACACCACATTTCATATGGAGTCTTGTTTCTTATAGCATTAGATGGACATCTATTCTTTATATATGCAGCACATAAAAGAGCATCAGCCCAAAACATTATCTTTACATTTTTTAAGAAGAGCATGGACCGTACCATATTTAAGATTGTCATATTCATTCTTTCAGCTACACCATTATGTTGGGGATTATAAGGCACAGTTGTTTGATGTATGATCCCATGTTCGTGAAGATAGTTTTCAAATTCATTTGATGTGTATTCTTTTCCATTACCAATGCGAATAGACCCAATATGAGATTGTGCATCATTTTCAATCCCTTTATGAAAATTCTTGAATGTTTGAAAGGCATGAGATTTTTTCTTCGATAAATAAACCCAACACATTATGGTGTAGTCATCAATAAATGTCATGATATATTTATTTCCATTTGTAGAAGGAGCAGGCATTGGACCACATAAATCTGAATGAATGAGTTCAAGTTTCCTATGTGCTCTTGAATGTGAATCATGAAAAGACTGTTTGGTATGCTTTCCTAGAATGCAAGCATCACATTGCTTAAGTTTCCTAGGAATTGAAGAAAAACCAGCAATACCGTTTTTCTTCAACAAGCGGAGACTGTCATAGTTCAAATGTCCAAATCTAGTATGCCATAATAAACTTGATGGAAGTGTACCTTCTTCATGATGAGCATTGTATGAGAAATGTTGTGCATGAGCAGAGTTTCCTTATAGTTTGAGAAGCCTTTCTTCTTCTATTCCCCTCATGACAAGTTAGTGGTCAGATGCTTTTCTTACCTCAATCTTGCCATCAAACATATGAATGGAGTGACCTTGCTAGCAGATGTGGACCAAGGGCAGCAAGTTTCTCTTGAGTTGTGGGAGATGTAGAACATGATCCAGAAGAAAGTCTGGAAGACCAAGCAGTTTAAGCATGATTTTGCTAACCCCTGATGGCTTGATTTTTGATTGATCTGTAAAGTATCCTACTCCATCAACATTGTCAGTGAAATCTTCAAAAAAATCTTTTCTATGAGTCATGTGGCAGGTTGCTCCTGAGTCAAGCAACCAATCATTTTTCCAATAATCAAGTGAAGCATTAAATAGATCTTCATTTACTCCAATGTTACATTGTGCCACAACATAGTGAGAGGATTCAGGTGCTTTACCTTTGTCTGTATTATTAGTTTTACCTTTCTGTTGGTTTCTTTTCTGCTCAATTTTGTCCCATGGTAGCTCGCATGTAGAGGCATCTTCTGATCCATTTCTTTTGTAGCGAATGCATTGCAAATCTGCCTTTTCTCCTTGAGAATGTTTGTCCCCCCTGCCTCTGAAATATGTTCCTCCTCCTCTTTGTCCACCTCTTCCTCTTGTAGAATCTTGAGCGGGATGCTTTTCTTTATGAGCAAGGAAAACAACCTCTTCAAAAGATCAAGGGGTTGTCTTCTTTCCAAAAGCTTTCTCTCTTTCAGCAAACTTTTTCACAAGAGAGTCAAAGGTAATATATTTGAGATTTCCATTTGCTTGCAATGACTCAATATAATTGGAGTAAGTAGGATAAAGTGCCTTGAGAAAAGCGATAAGAGGAATATCCAATTCAACCTTAGTTGATTTGGTATCATGCATTATAGATTTTACTTCAGATGCAAGAGCAAGAGGATCATTATTTTGCAGTTCAAGAGTGAAGAGTTTAATCATGAGTTGGACAACTTCAAGTGCAAAATGTGAGTCATTGAGTTTTTTTAGCTTTTGTAAGGCTTCAAAGGCAGTTGAATATGACGAAATATGGCGACTCACCTCTTCATTTATAGATGTTGCAATTAATACATAAGCTTTGTTTTTGTTGTTTTCCCAAATGGCGAACTCTTTGTGTGAGGTAGGTTGTACTGGGTCATTGTCTCCTTCTCTGACACACACTCCTTTCTACAACTCATTGAAAATGAGGGTGTGCTTTATCATCCGAGACCATTCAGGATAGTTTTCCTTGCCAGTGAGAACTATTCCCACCATGGATATGATTGAATGCATTCCGTAAAAAAATATTTCTGTTGATAGAAAGATACTTCTGCTAGCAAGAAAAAATATTTGTACTGTAAAAAAAATACTTCTGCTAGCAAGAAAAAATTTGTGTACTATAAAAAAAACACTTCTGCTAGGAGCGTCAAAACATATGGAAGCTTTCGCTTCTCGACTATGATTTATTGACCTCAAATCACACAATTTCCGCAAAACTATATGCGTATTAACAGATCTATATGCGCTTTCACTGAAAAACTATATGCGTATAACTGTAACAGTGTTCAACGGAATGGTGACTATATGTGTATTAATAATAACTATAACACTGATACCATGTTCTTCAATGTGACAACATTCTTTTCCTCCATCATTCAACGGAGCAGTGTTTTCCATCGGAACAACGTTCTTCAATGTGACATCATTCTTCTCCTCCAGCGGTCAACGAAGCAGTATTTTCCACTAGGGAAATGTTCTTCAATGTGACAACGTACTTTTCCTCCAGTGTTCAATGGAGTAGTGTTTTCCATGATACGCTGCTTCTCCACCAGACTCCAAACGGGACCACGCTCACCGCAGCTCCTCCATGTGACAACGTTCAATATTGCAGGTAAAGGAAATGAAAATCCAAGCGATGTCAATGGAAAGCCAAACCCAAGCGATGTGATTGAAATGCAAAGTATGCAAGTAATGTTAGACAATGAGAGCGCAGGTACGGTAGACAATGAGAGTTTAGGTACAGAGAGCACAAGTATGGCAGACAATGAGAGTGCAGGTACAGAGAGTGCAGGTATGGCAGACATAATGCAGGTAATCAGTCACTGAATTATATGGAGAGAAGAGGAGTAGACTAGGGAGTTACAAAGACATAAAGGCTAGAAAAAGGAGCTGGCTCTGATACCATGTCAAGCCAGGCAGTAACTCCATTAAGAAAAAACTCGTTCGTGTTTTTCATTCGATTAGGTAGGTTTATTATATACATGACGGAGAGACTGTCAGTTCATCTCCCGATGACTGTTTATATTTCTCATTTATTTACATATATTTACCCAATCACAAGGATTAGGTGTCAACAATAATTAAAATAAATATAATTAATAAATAACTATCATAACAATTAAAATTAATAAACCATTAGAATTAATAATTAATTAAAATAATTATAATTAAAATAAATAAAATAATTAATTAATTAAAATTAAAATAATCAAAATAATTAATTAATTAAAATAAATATAAGTAAAATAGGTATATTAATAATTAATTAATGAATAAATTGAAATAAATATAAGTATAACAATTAAAATTTATAATTAATTTGAGATCCTTATTTTATAAGAACCATATAATAACATGTTATATACATAGTGAATTTTATATATTTTATCGACCTCTGAGTAACCAGGTTAGGATTTGAATTCATTCACTAAGGGGCAATAATTATTGACAAATAATCCTAATTTCCCTTTATAAAAAATTTCAGTTATTTATGTTATTAAAAACTATCCGCAAACATTTTGTAGAGGTGGGTTGGTCCATAAGCCTCAATGTTTGAACCTATCCTCTCATACCATTTTTAATGAACCTCTTCATCCCACCTAGAATTTAACCTCTAGGACTCGTAAATTTAAATTTTTGCGTTCATTCATAGTTAGAGCTTTACCCCTCCTTGCAAATATTGTCTTCAAAAATTTACATAAGCCATATTACTATTTAGCAATAGTACAAATTTAATTATTTTACTAGTTCTCTTATATGGAACGTTAGATTCATTAACATGTATAATGTAGGAACCCTATCAAAATATATGGGTAAATCTCCACCAACACTAGTGGACACTTATTTCATGGTCATTGTAGTAACCAACCTTTCATTCCCATGCATACTAGTTACACGTGCAACACATATACTTAATCCATTAGTCATAAAATGGGAGACACTATTTCCTCTATGGTGAGTACGCGTAAGAAGATATCACTTTTAGAGCATTATGAGCATACCATCTCTCGAAAGTGAATGTAATATGATCAATTAGTGAATCCATAGTGATTTCACGTAATCTCAGCATAAACCATGTTAGTATGTATATAATTCCTACCATACTTCCGCTACTAACTCTATTCTTAGATGTAAGAGAGGTCATATGTATAATACTTCCATCACTTCCATAATAGCACACGTAAACTAATTATGTGAAATATCCTACCTCACATGGGTATTTAAGTGTTAATCCATTTAATGTACTTTTATAGATAACTTCACACTAGAAAGCCGCATGCAAGTCGGCCATGATAAATCTAATGATGTGACACGAGTATCAAAAGCTAATTACCCTAACTCCCCATTTCTCATATAAATTAAAGTTCTCATACATAAGACAACAATCATTTCCCTACAGATAAAACCTCGTCGACACAATTGAGCTATATAGGTTAACCATTTCAATAGAAGGAAATAAAAATAGAGAGAAGAAATCAACCATTAGCATATCAGAGCTAAATAATTTAACTTCATAACAAGTAAGGATTAATATAGAGCCCATACCATGCAAGTGAATCTCATAGTAAATCTGGAAAAATAATAGAGAGAGAGAGTAAGAGTCATCATACAAACATTACACACATTTGACAACAACTAGGAACCTCACTTGTAGGGAGGAGCACTACCATCTAGCCATGAATCACATCCGATTACCCCCGAGCCGAAGATCTTTCCAAGGATAAACTATCCTCAATTGATGCATGCCCTGGGTATTTAATACCCTCCTTCATGATTTAGTTACCATTAGCAGCATCCCACTTTATTCTAGGTATATTCCAGAAAATATCGTATTTATCTCCCATGACTCTTTCCCACATAAAATCTTACATTTATCTCACGCAAAGATTTTATGTTTGATGGATCTTTATCTCCCATCCATCCGATGGATATCCAATCTCTCCAAGCTTATCTAGAATCACATCTAGATGATTATCTTGAAAGATTCATCTCTATCCCATTCCTCATGTGATTTAGAAAGCATATCCTCTCTCTTGGTGCTCCACCCTCCAAGTGATTTATTTTATTAATTTATTTAATAACACATTTTCTTTTCATATTACATATCACCTAGCTTTCCACAGCTTAGGTTTATAATATTTTAACCCAAAAAGGATGGTATGAAACATATCTCTCCTCAGCTTAGGTTTACAACATTTAAGACATAAGGGAGGATATCACACCTAGGTTTAACTTAGCTTAGGTTTAAAATAATTTATTGCACAAGGGAGGGGTGTTACAAGTAGCATACACATATTTTTACATAGAAACCCATAAACGGAATAAATAACATTTGTTAGTATGTATATCAAATGTCACCACTCGCATTGCATCAGGTTTCTATTAAGCACCCTAGGAAGCATGACCTCCATAATATATTTTTCTCGCCCCAACTAAGAGGAAGCATCAAATCCAAATTAGTTTTACTCACACCAACAAGAAATAAGTGCCAAATTCCTCTCTGATGGATATCTAAAAAGTATTTAAGGCTATCATGATCTGTTTTTACCTTGAAGTGTCTTCCCATTAGGTAGGGTCGCCATTTCTTAAGTGCATGGAGTATTGCCAACATTTCCTTCTCATAAATAGCTTTGTGTAAAAACTTTCCCTTGATTGGACGACTTTCAAAAGCAATGGGTCTTTCATCTTGCATTAAAACAACACCAATTCCATTTCCTGAAGCACCACATTCCACAATAAAGGTTTTTGTGAAGTTTGATGTAGCTAAGGCAGGTGCTTGGCAAATTGCCTCTTTAAGATGTTTGAAGGCCTTTGTTGCTTCTGGATTCCATGAAAATGCTTCTTTCTTCAATAGTGTTTTTAGAGGTGCTGGTATTCTCCCATAATTCTTAACAAACTTGCGATAATACCCTGTCAACCCGAGAAATCCTCGCAGATGCTTTATGGGTGTGGGGATTCCCCATTCCTTAATGGCTTTAATTTTTCTAGGGTCTACCTTAACTCCTTCATGAGATACAATATGACCCAGATATTCCACCTCTTGTACTCCAAAGAAACATTTGGATCTTTCTGTATATAATTGTTTTTCCTCCAATAGTTGTAGCACCCTGTCAACATGTTGAACATGATCTTTCCAAGACTTGTTGTAGATTAGTATATCATCAAAGAATACTAACACAAATTTTCTAAGGAATGGTTTGAAAATTGAATTCATCAAACCTTGAAATGTTGAGGGTGCATTGGTAATGCCAGAAGGCATGACCAAAAATTCATAATGACCCTCATGAGTTTTAAATGTTGTTCTCAGAATGTCTTCAGTCTTCATTTTGATTTGATGATATCCTAAACGAAGATCAAACTTGGTGAAGTAAATTGATCCATGCAATTCATCCAATAATTCATCAATGATAGGAATGGGAAACTTATCTATAATAGTGAGCTTGTTGAGCTCCCTATAATACGGACACATGCGCCATGATCCATCCTTCTTATGCACCAATACTACTGGAGCAGAGAAATAACTTTGACTCAGTTGAATTATACCAGCCTCTAGTATTTTTGTAACCATACGTTCAATTTCACTCTTTTGGGCATAGGGATATCTATACGGCCTGATGTTTGGAGGAACACTTCCTGGAATCAGATGAATAGCATGATCATGATCACGAATAGGTGGGAGACCTTTGGGAGTCCCAAATACCTTGGAATGATTGTCCAAGACTATTTGGAGATCTGGAGAAATAGATGATTCCAATGTGGAAACATCTAGCGAACATAATTGTGCAATTACACATTTTTGTTCCTCTTTTAGAAGCTTTGTCATACCATTAGAGCTAATTATCTTTCCTAGTTTCCCTGCAATACCTCTTAATACAACTTCCTTTTCTTCCATAGAAAATTTCATGAAAAGTTCTTGAAAATTATAATCTATTGTAACCAAGGATTGTAGCCATTGGACTCCTAATACAATATCAACACCTCCCATTGGAATGGAAAGCATTGGGCTAGTCTATACAGATTCTCCCATGGATAGCTTGATATTATGGCACTTTCCAGAGCAATTTATTGTTCCTCCATTTGCAACCATCACTTGACACTCTGGTGCTGGATATAGGAAGCAATTCAATTCTTTTGCTACCTTACAATGAATAAAATTGTGGGTACTTCCTGAATCAATCAACACTATTACCTTTTTCTTCTTGATTTGTCCTTCTATCTTGATGGTTTGAGGAGTGGTAATTCGCGCCAATGAATTACAAGATATCATCGGATTCATTTTTTCTTCATCTAGGATTTGTTCTTGGAGTATATCCTCTTCTTTTGACCTTTCTTTCTCCTTTTCTTCTTCCTCTTCACAATCTATGTAGAATAATTTCTTCTCAGCACACTTATGACCTTTAGTGTATTTGCTATCACAACTGTAACAAAGCCCTTTTTCTCTTTTTTCTTCCAATTGTTGTGGTGTCAACCTTATAGGTTGTGGAAGACTAGGCACAAAACTTCCATCTCTATAGTTGTGAGTGGAATGCTTCCTGGTTGCATAATTTTGCTTTCCATTTTTCTTGCTAACCTGAATGCCTTCTCTAATGAATCAGGTTCCCAAAGGCGAACATCATGTTGGATATTATCCTTTAAAGACCCTATGAACACATCAATCCTATGCTCCTCTGGAATATCTTTTACCCTTATGTTCAATTTTTGGAACTCCTCAATGTGCTCCATTATTGAACCCTTTTGTTTGAGACTTATCAATTGGCTAAAAAAAGTGTTGCTTTTTGTATCCTCATAATGTGCTATCAATTCTTACGTAAAAATTGCCCAAGTGATAAATTGTTTACGAGAGCAAAGCCATTGATACCATACAAACTGATTTGGTTCCAAATATAAAGTTGCAATACGTACCTTTTGTGTGTTTTGCACATTATTGGGATCGAAAAATTGCTCCATCTGTAATATCCATGTTGCGGGATCCTTGCCATCAAACTTCCTCATATCGATTTTTGGAATATGGTGGGTCTTCGATCCAACATTAGAGTCTATGAATCATGATTAACATTTCTTTTGTTCTCATCATGAGTTTCCTTTAGTACCTTTTCACCATTAGTGACCATTCCTTGTGTAGCAACTTATTCATATCTATCTTCAATTCTTCCATGTCTGTTTTCAAATTTATCTTCAAATCATCCATCTTAGCTTCCACGTCATTCATCTTAGCTTCTACACCTTTCTTTAAACAATCCATCTTAGATTCTGTTCCTTTTTGTGCAAGTGACACTTGTTGCACTTGGTATCATAATTTTGATATATCATGTTGCATTTCTTCATCTTCTTCGTGATTCATGCTAGAGCTTTCAGGTCGCCTACTAGGTGTTTCCATTTTCTTTCTTTGGGGCATCAATTACTAATAATAATGCTTCACTATGCCCTTTGAATTCCTTCGAAATAATTTTTCAAACGAAGCTTAAGCAAACATTTAAAAAAATATAGACACCTTTTTTCACTTTGTAGGAGCTCGATATTTCCTCTGATGTATCTCTGTAATTTCGGATCATCCAGTTCTGAAATTGTGACCTGGAGTGGCCCTCTGTGTCCTATTTCCAATGCCACCAGTCTTACCCCAATTGGATTTATCCAATGAAGAGTTATGCCAAATCTCCCACAGTGACCTGATTATAGACTAATTCAGTAGAGCAAACTTGTACGACGTGCCAAGTGTCCCTGTTTTGACCTTTCGTCCTGAACAATATTCAAGAAACTATAGTCCGTCCTCTTTCTGTACCTTCTTACGAAACTTTAATCTGATGCTCAGAGAGAAAGTTATGACGATTTTCCCCAAGTCACCTGTTTTGAATGTAATTCAGGATTCTGCAAAAGGACCAATTTCCTCAGTTCATATCTCCGAAAATATAGCGCTAAAAGCTCTGAAATTTGTACATGAGATTTAGTGCGATGTCTTCTCAAATAGGTTTTTTTTAGCTTCTGAAACGTCGCACAAAAAAAGTTATAGCGAAAATTCCACGATGACCTTTTTGGAGCAGTGAAACCCTAGAATCCAAAGCTCTGATACCAAATGTTATGAAACCAGCTCAGGAAAAGATAGGAAAGTTAAATCAACTCCTTAGAATTCATCCTCTTCGAGGGGGAAACCTCCTTTACATTACATAAATGAACAATTCTTGGATGATTCAAATGATAGAACCTCCTTTCTATATATAGGAGTCTAAGGAGTCATAATATAACCCAGCGGACCTAACAATAATAATATAAAGCCACAAAAATAACAATAGGGGGATTCTATGGGGCACAGTAATAACAATATGTGGACAATAGAGGCACAACAATATTAATAAGGGGTAGAACTACAATAGTAATGGGGTAATCACTAGTATTATAGGGACCCAACACCATGTCCTATTTTTTTCATCATTCCCTTCATCCATATTAAAATTGGCTACTAATGACATATTCGATAGTTTTATGAACCAATAGATAAAGTCCAAAAAGTGGCTTCTGCTAACTAAGTTCATATGGATTTTACATTGAATAGAAACTACATTTTTCCAATAAGAAAAAAATTCATTCCACAATAATTTTCCTGTAGTTCCTATCTATTATCAACAATGAAAGGATCCATTCAAAGGGTTGGCCCCACATAAAGCCCTCATCACCCCTCATCATCAGTGGTATGCCTTAACTTACCCTTCATGGAGATGATCATCATAGGATGAAGCCGAAAGAAAGTGATTTTTTTTAAATAAAATAACATATGATTTTTTTCCATGGATAGAATTGACATTAGGAAAATTATTTTTAATTGCTGAGGTGCCTTGAGCATTCTGAGAGTTCTGGAGCTAGTTGCTAAAACTAAAGAGTCATCATGTTTTACTTCTTGGTGATACCTTATTGAAATTGGTTTCCTTTTAGCCGTACTTTCATACACATTTTTTTATTTCCTTAAGATTGTTGTGTCGGATCTAGTCTCCCTTTATGAATCCCCTTAGAGATAACTACACACTTTATTAACTTGTTGATCCCTACATTCAATTTCCAACTTCACTTCCTTTACTTGCTACATGGTGATTATCCATTTGTCTAAATTTGATATTTTAAACCCTTAATGTAATCATAAAGTAATACATGTACTTCTATTACAAAAATTATCTTTTTTTGTGTGTCATATTAAACTCATATGAAAGCAGACCATGCAAATAGTTTCATATTCCTATGGTACTTTCAACATTTTCATGCAAAATGTAAATCAATAACTGTGATGACTAGTTTGTATTTAGAAGTTATATTTTAGGAACCTATATCATAGAAAACGTTGAACCATAGGCCTTTTTTATTTCAAGCAATCTGGGTTGTTGATTAAACATCAATCAAGACCGATGATCTTAAGTACTATTGGAGGAAAAAGGTATGGTCCTAAGGAATCTTCAAAGATTGGTAATCTTCCTTTCAATAGCTATCTGTTTGTGAGATATCCAACGAATCCATATCCATCACATATTCATTGTAAAATTTTGCTAGATATCTCACTATAATTCCCACAAACTTTTGTGGAAGATATAATGAAATTACATCGTATTATTCCATGTGCTTTGTCAAAAATTCAATAGAACTATTTATAAGATATTTGATGTAATTTTGATGACCATTCATTGAATATATGATATTATGTTTCCAAAATAATGACTCAGTTTGATAAGGATATACAAGGAAGGTGTTGATATTTGTATCTTGGGAGGTACTCCAAGCCCTAGCATTAAGGGTTTTTGAGGAACGGGCTCCACACAAGTGGTTTGTGGGCTTAGAACCCAAGGTGGGTGTTCCACACCCAAAGCAGTTGTGACAAAACCATGTTGATTTTTGTTGATTTGACTCTTGGAGATGGAAGAGGACCCTTAAAGGAGCAAGGGGAAACTTCAAATACCAAGATGAAATATTTAAAAAGCAAGATATGTTATTTTGTTTATATGTGTGGGAATAAATGGCACAAAAATCAAGTCAACCTTGTGTTAGAAGTCCCCCCTTAAGGGTTTTCGTCGCACCCATAAAAAGGTATAAATATAAGGGAGTGAATATTGCAAACAAGAATCATAGTTCAATAAACTCAAGAAGCAAAACTCTTATCTAGACCACAGGCCTTGGAGCTTGAGAAAATGAGATAAAATGACATGTTTTTGGTTGTTTTTCTCTAGACTATTTGGAAAATCGAAGGAGGACAAAAAGGTTGAGCTTTGGAGTTATTTTGATGATGTTCTATGATTTTTTTTATGAGGTTTGCCTATAATTTTGGAGGCCAGAAATCTTGTAGTAATGGAAAATATGGTCGAATATGTAGTAACATTTTGGACAGGGTTGAAAGGCCTAGAAACATGTGAGATTGGCCTTTAATAAGTAGTGAATATGAACAACCTACAATGGAACAGAAGTCACTACTGTAGAGAGGATTTTATGGCAAATTGGAAAGGTTAACATAGGTTGCAATTGTGCCCTTACCATAGTGTAGAACTACAACATAGATACACCAACCTTAAGGTATGTTTATTATGTGTTTGATTTTGATTTTTTGTTGGTCGATAGGTCTAGTTTGAATAGATTGGTATTAAGCATCTTGATTTTTTTGGAGGTAAATAAGTAGGGGCTCAAATTAGCCGTAAATTAACTTATCATGAAATACATTGACAACTATAAAACAGTGAAGGTTGAAGGCTTAAGATTAGTCTCTTGAAGGACAAAGAGGTCTTCTAGAAGAGGCTGATTGGTGCGGCTCAATGACTAATATTTGAATGATTAAATAAGAAGGTCATTGGGAGTTGTTCAATAGACCAAGTTCATTATTGGAGAAACATATCTTGTAGTGATAGATGGTAGCCCTATGGCCGAAAGTTTATCTTCCTTGGAAGGAGTGCAAGAAAGCATTAAAGGGAAGAAGTCCCGAAAGATTTGAGGAGTAGTAGTGGGAAGTTGATGCGTTGAAGGACTAATGATCAACTAAAGAGAAAATGGAGAGCCATGTTTGGTGACCTAAATGAGAAGGACCTTTTATAGAGGTAGGAACTGCAACTAGGGAGTAGATAAACCAACAGTTGTGTTAAGGGTATGATCAAGGGAGTTGTGATTGAGTTGTACATTAGCTAGACAATAAATGTATCTTATATTAGTGGATCTATAAGGGACATTGTCCATCGTACAAGAGCCCCAAACTATTGTATTAAAGTTGTTAATATAACGAAGTTGGGTTATTGAAAAATCTAAAAAATTGTCTATATTTGTGCACTAGTAGATTTACTATTTTTTATGTTCTATTGTGAAAAGTAGTTTGTTCTCATATATTGTATTGGTAGTGTGAGTGATTCTATGACCCTAACCTAGATTCCAATTGTTGGCATTATGTTTCTGGTATGGTTATATGTTACAGATGTTGTACTTGATGGAAACACCCATGGCATGGCTCTCAATATGATGAGAATTAAAAAAAAATAAAAAATTATTTCATGTGGAGAAAAGCTCACAGAATTTTATGCAGAGAAAAGTTTATTTCATGTGGGAAAACTTACCTTTGGTCCATGGTAGTTAGTCCTTGGAATTTGAACCTATCGAGAAAAGTTTATTTCATGTGGGAAAACTTACCTTTGGTCCATGGTAGTTAGTCCTTGGAATTTGAACCTATGGTTTTTGGACCATGGCATCTCGACAGACGTGTTGATCCCTAGTATTGAGTTGATGGTATTGGTTTGTTATGGTTTTGGCCCATGGTATTGTTTTATTTTATTATTATTATTGAGCCCCATGATCCATGATTTGAGGAAGAGCTTGCCTATATAAAGCAAAGGAGATGATTTGGCTTAGGCATGCTTTTGGTTTGAATATCTTAAGATCTGAAATATTGGGTTATTGTTTCAAAAGCTCGATCTATATGAAAGTGAAGTGGAAAGCGAATATGTGAAGGGTGATCTCTCGAGTGTTGCAGCTGCGGAAGTGAGGAGGGCGCCGCAGGAGACGCCGCAGGAGGCGCCGCAGGAGTCGCCGCAGGAGATCTGGTTATCTGGGTGACTTACTGGTACTTGATGATCATTTGATGTTTATGGATCCAGTATGAAAATTGGATGAAAAGTGGCCTTTCAGATTATGTGTTGTGCTTCAGTGTATCCAGTATGAAAATTGATGAAACGTGGTACCTGGAGGAGAGAAGATTGTAGGCCAGCGCCTACGTACTGGTACTTAAGCTAGTACAAAAGCAAAGGGGAATCTTTGGAGCATTGTAGTAGGTAGCAGCCTGCGTACTAGTAAATGGATCGGCTAGTACAAGAGCAAAGGGGGTTGTAGCTCCCGTACTGGTATAAGACTGCACCAGTAAAAATATTGTAAAAGGATTTTCTTATTAAGAAGAAGATTGAGATGACTGCAGCAGGTGGTTTTCTCCCGCATTGGGTTTCCACCTTATATCATGGTGTTCATGTGTGTGCCTTATGTGTGATGATCTATTCTATGTTACTGCATTTGTTAACTGATAATATGGTTGATAATGTTCTAATGCACTCATTGAAGATCATTTAGCTTAATCATAAGAAGTTGTGGAAGTAGCATATATGAATCTGATTATGGAAATGAAAAAGTTTTATTAATGTGATAACACTGATTCAGCCCCCCCCTCTCAGTTTTATTTCCAACAATTGGTATCAGAGCAGGTCCTTTGATAGAAGCTTGATCACTTGAAGGAGATCTGTGGAACAATGGGAAAGAAGCTTAAGACGAAAGCATCTAAGAAAAGTAAGTCATCTCAGAAGAACTATGACAGTGGGAGAATCGATTGGGGACTAGGCATAAGAAGCTCTTCAGATTCAAAATCATTATCAGGTATGAATGTGTTATCCTCTAATGTTCCACCTATATTTCCTTGTGAAAGAGATGGAAGTGATAGTGAAACTACTGCACTTGCTCTTATGGGTGAACAAGAAAGATATCAAATAGAGGCAGAATCTAAAAGGCTGACAGACAAAATTAGAGATCAACAAGATCTATTGAACAAAAGGGAATGTGACTTCAAAGAAGAAGCTACCAAACTGAAGGCCCAACTAGAAGAAGGAAACAAGGTAAGAAAACTACTCAAGGACAAGGAAGACCAATGTCAAAAATTGCAGCGTGAAGTGACATCTTTAAGAAAAGAAGTCAATGAAAGAAGCACAACCATCAAGAAACTCAAAGATAGATCCAGCTACTATGAAAATCTTGAAGCTACAATCCTCTCACTAAAGGGAGATCTTGAAAACTCAAGGAAGCAGAATGAAGATCTACATCAAGCAATTGAAAAACAAGACAATGAAGTCATCAGCCTAAAATCCCAACTGGAATGTGCCCTCCGAGTTCGTCAAATGCAGCAGGGTCTAAATGAAAAACAAGAAAAGGATATTCTAAAACTTAGGGAACAAATGGAAGAAGGAAGAAAAGCTGAAGAAGATTTGAAAAAGCAATCTCTTGAAAAAGAAGAACAGCTTCAGGTTGAGGTAAATATCCTGAAAGGTAAAATAGAAGAAAAGGATAAGCTTCTATGATTTCAAGATAGCTCTAAAGTCTTGGATGATATTCCTAGTAGTCAAAGGTCTCCTACTATAAAGACTGGTCTTGGTTTCCATGAATCGGTTGAAGGTGAATCTAGTTCACAAGGTGAAGCAAGGAACTCTAAAGAGAAATCTAAAGTGATCAATGAAGAAATGAAAGATCCATCTCATCATCAACCAAGGAAAGAGATTCCTCAAAGAAAATCCTTTACTCCTCCTATGAATAATATTGAATGTTATGTATGTCATAATCTTGGACATGTTGCAGCTAGATGTAGAAGAAGAAGAGTTCAAGACCATTATGCAGAAAGGTCATCTCAATCAAAGTACTTTTATGGATATTGCTTTGCTTGCAATATGTAT
Organism: Pinus taeda; assembly: GCA_000404065.3. NCBI lineage: Eukaryota > Viridiplantae > Streptophyta > Pinopsida > Pinales > Pinaceae > Pinus > Pinus taeda. The sequence goes on from APFE031170254.1 coordinate 24,633, forward strand.
GGTCACAAGGCTGCTGATTGCTACAAAAAGAATATGAAACATGTAAGATGTTATGCATGTAACAAGCTTGGACATATAGCAAAGGAATGCAGGAACAAAGCACGGACATCACACCAAAAGGAGAAAACATCATCACGCTTGAAGATATGGAGGAAAAAGGAAGTACAGTCAGAAAGTGGCGACACAGCACAACATACAGACATACCAGAATCAAAGGGAGCTGAAAGTACAAAACTTCAGTGTCCTAAATCTCATATGCAAATTTCATGAAATGAAGTCGCATATATACCCGAGTTAGACACTGCAAAGTCACGTATATGTCAGTATGAGGAAAAGTAGTGGGGACAGGTTTAGGAAAAGGATCAGTTTGGTTTATTTGCGCTATTTGATAATGGTTACATTTTGTTGATGATGTGTGGAAATGTCTTGATGGTTAGAAGTATTTTGTTTCTAACTTGAAAATGATTATGACTTGATACTCTTTGCTGATATGCATGATCAGATCTGACAGTAAACAAGATGGCACAGGTTTAGGGGGAGCATATGCTTTTAATGCATTGTTGGCATTATGGTTAATAGTCCTTGGAGATGATGCTTATGATATGGTTCTTAGATCAGATTTGTGGTTGATTCACTAATGGTGCCTACATGGTGATCTTCATAAGGATAAGAAGAAGTACTTGATGATGTGTCTCTCATATATTGTTGTCACCATATGCATAAAGATCATATATTGCAGGATTGTTCTTGGCACAGGATTGTTGGCTGGGTACATGGATAATTATTCAAAGTTGCATTGTTGGAGATATGATGATGATGAGTTCTTACCTGTATGATGATAGGTTGTTTCGTGCATATGTTGATTGATGCAGAAATTCCCTATTGATGATACTTGGTCCACGTAGATCTGGATGGCTATGGTGTTTCTCACATATGATAGAATGACTCTATATTCTATGCAAAAGGATGAGTTGATGTGGACATATCTTAATGATTCATGCACTAATTCAAGTTGCTGGTGACATATGCTATGGAGCAGACCATACAGTGTCGTTACTGATGTTTATCATGATCTTATTTAGGTGTCTTATCATGTATATCATTCGATGTAAAGGTCATATCAAGACTCATGATGTAATAATGTGTCTCTATCTTTTATAGTCATTTGATGAAATATTTCAGTCATATCAAGGTCATGTAATGGCCTATCTTGGTTTCCCCACTATGCCTGGGATGAATGATGTAATGTTCTTGGTTGTCATTTTTTGGTATATCCCCACTTGGATTGGGTGATGAATGTATGTATTGAGTCTTTTGGTGATAGGAAGGTCATTTATGATATATAGAGTCATGTTCTTCTTGTAGAACATCTTTTGCAGACCTTGCTTACAATCGGGGGAGTTTGAGCATGAACAACACTATATAGCAGAGTAGATATTTCAGATAGAGCATTATCAGATTGGAGCACCATGGCATATACAAAGGGGGAGTTCATTCAGAGACTTCAGTAGATCTCGTTTATAGTCAAGGAGAGCATGTTCTTAGGGGGAGCATAACCCTTTGCCCTTGATGTCAAAGGGGGAGAGTGACTTGGTGTTGTTGCCATCAAGTCCAAAGGGGGAGATTGTTGGCATTATGATGCATGTGTTGTACTTGATGGCAACCCTCTCATAGAAGATCATCTCACTTGTATACATTCAGATGAATCTACAAATATCAAATGTGACAGAGTGCATGGGTTACCAGACAACAAAAAGGGATCAGATGACAGTTCACAAGTAAGCTTTGCCATCAAGTGAAAAGGGGGAGATTGTTGGCATTATGTTTCTGGTATGGTTATATGTTACAGATGTTGTACTTGATGGCAACACCCATCGCATGGCTCTCAATATGATGAGAATTAAAAACTTTATTCATGTGGAGAAAAGTTCACGGAATTTTATGCAGAGAAAAGTTTATTTCATGTGGGAAAACTTACCTTTGGTCCATGGTAGTTAGTCCTTGGAATTTGAACCTATGGAGAAAAGTTTATTTCATGTGGGAAAACTTACCTTTGGTCCATGGTAGTTAGTCCTTGGAATTTGAACCTATGGTTTTTGGACCATGGCATCTCGACAGACGTGTTGATCCCTTGTATTGAGTTGATGGTATTGGTTTGTTATGGTTTTGGCCCATGGTATTGTTTATTTTATTATTATTATTGAGCCCCATGATCCATGATTTGAGGAAGAGCTTGCCTATATAAAGCAAAGGAGATCATTTGGCTTAGGCATGCTTTTGGGTTGAATATCTTAAGATCTGAAGTATTGGGTTATTGTTTCAAAAGCTCGATCTATATGAAAGTGAAGTGGAAACCGAATCTGTGAAGGGTGATCTCTCGAGCGCTGCAGCTGCGGAAGTGAGGAGGCGCCGCAAGAGGCGCCGCAGGAGGCGCCACAGGAGACGCCGCAGGAGTCGCCACAGGAGTCGCCACAGGAGGCGCCTCAGTAGTCGCCGCAGGAGGTGCCGCAGGAGGCACCGCAGGAGGGCGCTGCAGGAGTCGCCACAGGAGGCGCCGCAGGAGTCGCCGCAAGAGGGCGCCGTAGGAGTCATCGCAGGAGGCGCCGCAGGAGTTGCCGCAGGAGTCACCACAGGAGGCGCCGTAGGAGGGCACCGCAGGAGTTGCCGCAGGAGGCGCCGCAGGAGTCACCGCAGGAGGCACCGCAGGAGGGCGCCACAGGAGTCACCGCAGGAGGGCGCCACAGAAGGCGCTGCAGGAGACGCTACAGGAGATGCCGTAGGAGTTGCCGCAGGAGGCGCCGCAGGAGGACGCCGCAGGAGGCGCCGCAGGAGGCGCCGCAGAAGACGCCGCAGGAGGCCCCGCAAGAGGCACCGCAGGAGGCCCCGCAGGAGGTGCCGCAAAAGATGCCACAGGAGGTGCCGCAGGAAGACTCCGTAGGAGGCGCCGCAGGAGACGCCACAGAAGGTGTTCTGGGTTTAGTTTTCTGTTATTGTGGATTTGGTTATCTGGGTGACTTACTGGTACTTGATGATCATTTGATGTTTATAGATCCAGTATGAAAATTGGATGAAACGTGGCCTTTCAGATTATGTGTTGTGCTTCAGTGTATCCAGTATGAAAATTGATGAAACGTGGTACCTGGAGGAGAGAAGATTGTAGGCCGGCGCCTACGTACTAGTACTTAAGCTAGTACAAAAGCAAGGGGGAATCTTTGGAGCATTGTAGCAGGTAGCAACCTACGTACTAGTAAATGAATCGGCTAGTACAAGAGGTAGGGGGGTTGTAGCTCCCTACTTGTATAAGGCTGCACCAGTACAAATATTGTAAAAGGATTTTCTTATTAAGAAGAAGATTGAGATGACTTGCAGCAGGTGGTTTTCTCCCGCATTGGGTTTCCACCTTATATCATGGTGTTGATGTGTGTGCCTTATGTGTGATGATCTATTCTATGTTACTGCATCTGTTAACTGATAATATGGTTGATAATGTTCTAATGCACTCATTGAAGATCAATTAACTTAATCATAAGAAGTTGTGGAAGTAGCATATATGAATCAGAGTTTGGAAATGAAAAATTTTATTAATGTGATAATACTGATTCCCCCCCCCCCCCCTCTCAGTATTATTTCCAACAGTAAATAGTAGGATCCTCAGTGATAAACTCTCTACATACTTGATTGGAATCTGACTTCCAACCTTTTTAGGGTTTCCAGGATAGTATATGAGGACGTAGTCTTCTACATTGAGACTACCTCTTGTCCTTCTGGTTGAGTAATCGAGTATTTGCCTTCATGTTCGGTATTTTGAAGAATTTTAACAAACCACATCCTCTCAAGGCATCTAATGTGTTTTGATCCTCCATCACTTGGTTATCAATGGCACAATGTTCTCTTTCACGCCAGGTAATTGTCATCCTGCAAAAAAAAAGATGTTTTGAATCATTAAATCAATATTTAAAATTTTAAAATCGTGCACACGTAGGTTCGTTATTAACACAGTTGCATATAGGGCCTTCCTATACACAAGTCACATGTATCCAACCCGCGTGTACGTAGAGAAAAAATTTTAAAAATAATTCCTTACGGTCAAATTTATGAAAAAACATCTAAAAGGCATAAAAAAATTATCAAAAGTATGATTAGAAGGTTACCTGGAAGATTTGAAGCAATTTGAACAATTGAATTTGATGGAGGAAGCTTGCTTGGGTTTTTCTCCACAACTCATTCACCCAATTTCTCAAAACACAAATGATAAATTGTGAGTCCAAAAGTCCTTATATAGGTTGGAAAATGAAAAATATTTTTTCTGAAGTTGGTTTTTCTTTTGTGGACTTTTTTACCTTTTGGTTTGGAGTGTTGGGATTGGTTGTTTTTACAGGATAATTTGGAGATTTTTTGGGAGATTGCTTCGGTCCCATCGCTGCAGACCTATCATGATAGGTATCGCTTTCTTACTGCCATATAGATAGGGAATATCACTTTCCACTGCATTTTGCATAATAGCCTCCATATTGCGATATTTTTTACCATAGGGTCGACCACACCATGTCTTGATTCACAAACCATTTTCACTCGTTGACTTATAAAATCATGATATGATGGTATAGCCAACCTTTACATGGGCATCTTAGTTAGATCCTCGCTAGCATATGTTACCCATGCTTCTATATTGAGTAGGCTCTAGATTTCTCTTTAGTCCCGCCATTACTTGTGTGTTGGAGACTCATTCTCCTTCTTCGCTATTTTCTGGCTTTATACCCTACAGGATCCTTTGTGTTGAGTTGTATTTTTACATTACATTTTCACCATTTGTACCTTTTGGCCTTGATCCAACTTCACTTGGACCCGTGTTTAAGCCACCTTTTGACCATGTCTTCTGCAAAATCAACCTTGCAATCACTTAGCCTCTGCAACTTAACACACCCTTTTTCTCGTGGAAACAACATTCCTTTGAATTTCATTGACCATTTTTGTCACCTTGCATTGAGCATAGGAAAGTTTCCCTCCCAGGAACTAGCGCATCTGTATTGGGACATTCATTTTTTCCACTATACTATAGCATTCTTTTATTCTTTTTTCAGGCTTCATAAATATGAAAAAGACAAAAAATATATATATCCCAAAAAGAGCGGGAATGAGACATTATTTCCATAATTAATCGCAGCTAGAATCAGTTGTGTTGCCGTTGAACAAAGCACTCAAAAAATAATTCTTTCCTCCATTAGGGTGGGTTGTAGTTGGACTAAGGAGAGCCTTAACCTTGTTATCGAGTCAGTACTCCTCTGATTGGTTATCTCTTCTAATCATATGGAGAGTTTTTTTATCACAAACTTATACAAAGTTATTATATGCTGCCATGCAGTCATATTTGATTCGTGCTTTTGTTCAAGGGAAGTAAACCTGAGTCGACCTCTCTGCGGTGTCTCTTGACCTATTTTTCATTCGACCATTCCTAGTTGTCAGATTCATGTTCGTTATCGCATCAGCTATTTGGTCCTTTTCTCGTGCTGGTTCGAGAAGGTCTCCATTGACTTCTTGTTGGCGAGACTTTCTCTTATCGACTATGAAAAATTTCTCTGAGAGCAGATCTAGAGCTGCATCCTCACCCTATTTTCATTATTGATAGGTCACCTTATTCTCAGCATCAATCAGTATCATGGGTCTTTGACTAAGTGGTTTCCCTTGTGTTCGACATCAGCTTTCATTATCACACATTGGAATTCATGAAGTACCTTGGTTTCCATTTGACCCTAATGGTGGAAGCCTCGCCTCTGTGTCATCTTTTATTATTGGTTGGTTCATAGGGTTTCTATCTTTCGCTAGCTACATCTTGTGTACGCAGGAAACATGCTTCGGTTGGGTTACTACATCTTTATTTGTTTGATTCCTTCCACATTATTGGCCTATCGGTTACACTCGCGTTAGATTGATGAAGGATGCCTTAATGCCTTCCTTCTAGCGAATCTTTTCCCATCGAATTCAACTCATTGCTCTGGGAACGAGATCTAGAGTCCATTTGGGAGTACTTTAGGTTTGCAGTCTTCAGTGGAAGACTCCTTCGCTATCGAAAGTGGGAAAACATCATTGTCTCCTGATTGATAGATTCTTCCAATTGTTCAACTATAGCTCATTTATTTGCAATTGTTAGACTGTACTGGATACCTTGGCTATCATCATCATTATCGGTCAGTAGTCTCGCTTTTGTTAACGATATACATCAATGACCAGTAATCAAATGATTTCTCACATAGTCAACTTCAGATCATTTATTCCCATTGTGTAGAAATGTACCATGGCGGTCAGTGAAGACCTCGGGTTTGTATTAGCATTTCTTGGTTCACTTGTCAGTTGCTCATGTTTCTGCTAGTTGACACCACCCACCTTATATGTTCCAGTTCTTTACAGTGACATCCTATATGTTGGCACCCAAGTTGCAGTGTAGCACCATTTATTTCACCATTTGACTTGATGCTTTTTTGGATCAGCTTTATGACTTCAGTGATCAGCTTCCTACTTCAGCATCATTGATCAGTTCTTTATATATGATATTCAAACATGTACTTATTTGGATATGATCGGATGATCCATTATGTATTTTCAGTTCCTTTATAGTTGTATGCATATTGTATCCTCTTTTGACATGCGAACATGCTTTACTATCTTTGAGCATGGGTATGCCTGCCTCAGGCAGCAGTTTCTTTCTGATCTCTTTCACTGGCTTGGCAGGCTAAATTCCGGTGAACTCCTCCTCGGTCTCAACATGATTCCTTCTATACACAATACATTTTGGCCATCATGTACCCCTTCTGACCACATAGATTATGGGGCATCTATTATAACACCATTTACCACTATTGGTAGATCTGATGCTCTGGTTATGGCCTAGGGAAACCCTTCCTTTCCAGAATTGGTTCAAATTCTAAAAAACAATATTTTATTTCCCATAAGCTACTTTGCCCTATATTAAAAGCGTGTACACATGGGTCAATATAGACCCAACCCTAGTATATGTGTTAAAACATTTAAAAATAATAAATCTCCTTAATTCGGGCGGAGTTTATGGGTTTTACCTGTTACTCACCTACTATGGCTCATGGCCCAACTATTTCCCAACTGAAAAAACTAATTTGGAGAAGTATAAATAAACCTCTGTGGGAAGGCCTAAAGGGAGAAGAGAGGAGATATTGATATTATAGTTGTTTTATCCCTAATCGAGTCTAAATAAATCCCTATGCCTTCAAAACTCCCCAAGTTATAGGAAACCTTTGTTTCCTCTTTTGAGATGTCCTTAAACCCTCTTATGACATCCTTGTGTGTATTGATGGAGGAAGATTGCTGAGGCCGGGACAGGACAAATCCGGAGGATGATTCCGCTTGGAGCTAGAGGAAGACTCAGGTTGTAGTTTTCCACCTTTCATTTAGCTTACATCAATAAATAAATGTTGTTCTGTTCCTGATATTTATCGTGTTTATGCATTGATCCATGTTGTGATTTGATTATAAATCTTATATTAGTGTGTAATTCTTCATTTTCTTATATGATCTAACATGTATATCATGAACATGCTTTCTATTACTGCTGTTGTATGTGCTTTGCTTGGATAATTTACAGGTTTTAAAGACATCAGAAGAAGGAAAGGGTTTGGACCCTGCGGGATCAACCCAAACGTAGGACCTCCAGGTAAGGTCACATCTTCTCGTTTCAGTGGTTTAAGAATTTACATTATTTGTATGCACATTGTTTGCAACTGTATTCCCTCCACTTTGTTGGGGTTTTCAACCCAAAACCCTAGGGTGTTCCCATTAGCAACACCCTTTATCAGCGGATCAAAATCAGTGTTTTAACTTTGATGTAACAACATGTCTCAACCTGCAAACACTAATTTGTGATATTCGATGTGACGTCATCCTCTGCCACGTGTCACCTTGTGAGTTGTGACACATGTTACCCTGTTTTGGTCCCTTATGACCCCTCAACACATTGAATCTACATGCCACATGTCCACCATACTGCCACGTCATGTTGACATCAATGCCATAGTGTATTTACTGGATCCAATAATACTCTACCACGTGCCCCCCTAGAAGAGAGAGAAAAAGGCTCGCCTGCCCCTGGTTTTGCATTAGTTTCCTTTGTTAAATGTTTTCGGCCCTCCTGATTCTTTAACACTAATCATATCGCAACTCACGATATCGCAACATTTTAGATTTTTCACCTTGCCTACATGTTGATTCGTTGATTTGCGATAGAATTGTGTTGTTGCGATTGTCGATTGCCAATTCACCTCCCCAATATGCCTGATCGCTAATTGATAATTGGTGAAATGCTTCTACTATTTTCACTGTCATTTGAAACCCCTGATTTCCAATTTGTGATATCGACAATCGATGATCGTTGATTTCACCCCAAACCTCTGATTGCCTTCGACCTCTAATCACTGATATTGGCAATCACTGGTATACTCTATCCTGCCATGCTGCCTGATCCTCCGATCTGCGATTCTTTCCTCCTTTCAAAGGTGACAAAGCCCCCATCAATTACAGGCCATATCTTCTGATTCCGAGGTCCATTTTGAGGAGTTCCATGTACGTTATAAAGCTTGTTCTGAGCAATATGCAATGGAGGGGGTTCGATTTAGCTTTGAGTGATTCTGCAGTTTGGGAGATGGCTGCAAACTTTTCTGCTCTTTTTCACCCTTTTGACAGCTTAAAACAAATTTTGTTGTGAGTGATAACAATGGCTCCAACTGGGGACAATGCCTTCCTGATAAGGTGCTAAGAACCTACAGACCATTAGCCTTCACCATTGGACATGGAGTCAAAAATATAATGAAGCTATATAACTAGAAAATCTCCATGGGACTTTATTTGCTGGGAGTTCTTTCCTCATAAAAATAAAATGCAGAAATACAAATTCTAACAATTGGAAATTAAATGTTCATCTAGTGAGCTTATTTATGTATAACTCCTACTTAATATGTACAGGGCTCAATTCACCTAAGTGAGTTCAACCCTCCAATTGAGCCAAGCCAACATTTGGGTGTTGGACCTAATGCATCTCTGTTGCTGAAATTTGAAAATCAAAACAAGCATGCACCATGAAAAATCTTCAAACAAAAAATTTGTTGCATACTCCAGAAACAACCTCTAATGCTGACCAAAGAATGTGCTCATGTAGTCAACTATAGGGTCATAGAACCAACAAGAATAATTTGCAGCTGCCTTATATCCATGAAGAGTATGCTGACCAATATCTTCTTGGTCAAGATAGCCACAAATATTGTTTAGCTCCTCAGCTTTAGATTTCTCAAGAAAATCTTGTTGTTGGAAGCCTTCTCCCCATTTTCTGGTAAACCACTCCCTATGAACATCCATAACCATCGCATTCTCCTCTAAATAATATGAATCATAAATTAGAGGAGCTTCTTGAACTTGTTATCCAGGTGAAGGATGTGCATTGTAAACTGGAGCCTCTTTATTAACCTCCTGGTGGGCCTCCTCTTCTTGTGTAGCTTCCCATGACTCGGATTGTTGTGGCTCTACATCACTTGACTCTCCATCGAATTCATATACATCACAAGAAGGAGAAACATCAAATTTGGCCGAATAAGATCTTTGAGGGTTTATTTGTAGCTCGACAACGTTTCCTTCTTTTCTTTCTTGGTCATTCGGTGATGATTCTTGATGCGAGTAGATGTTTTCTTGGAACGAAGCTCCACAAACATCTTCAACAGGGTCATTAATCTTAGGAATATCTTCATCATTGAAATGTGTGCAGCAATATTCAAACAGAGGATTTGGTGGATACAGTATTTTGCAATAATCATGGAATGCTATATGAAAACATTTTAAGGAAGATATGTTGGAACGAAGTATTGTTCTATACCAAATTCTAAAATAGTATTCTAAAGAGTACATGAAAAATTTCATTTGTGCGTCTTCAAAAATAATACCCTGTTGTTCCATGCATTCATGAAAATCCTTAAGGTGTTGGTCCGACCATCTATTTGTGTTTCCACTGAATTTAGGAAAATAGGTATTCCATTAATTAAACGAAGGGACATGATTGGGATAACCAACAATACAAGAAAAATACAGTAGGGAAAATTGGTTGGACAGGAATGCAGGAATGGTCATTTTGAAAACCCCCTAGGTGAGTGATCTCAGTTTCAAAGGTAGGGAAATTTTTCGGCTACTTTAGCATGAGAGTGAGTACGAGGCTGCTTGAAAGCCAGGTTGAACAAATAGAGATATGGACAATGGAGTCACCAGGATGTTTACCACACTTACCTTTCTCACCTAACAGAGGGAATGTAAAAATTTGTTGTACCCAGGGAAATATATTCTAATCCGTTCCCCGGCAACGACGCGAGAAAGATGTTGTCACTTTTTTTGGCACCTGTAGCACAAGTGCTTCAGGAGACATAGAAAGCTTCCTAGAGAAAGCCTCTGGGTTGATTGTAGACCAATGCCTAGGACATATTAGATAGAGGAGTTCATGGAAGAATATCAGTGAGGGGTTTCGGTAGCAATCCAATTGTCACATAGTTAAAAAGATAATAAAGGGGGCTTGGTTCAATAGGCTTTCATTAAGGTAAACTCAAGCCAATACGTGGATCCGTATGTTCAGGGGGTAAATCGGGCCAACCTCAGAGAGAAATGTCTAGTTTTGGTGGTCGACACACAAAAACAGGAAGCTTAATATTGACGTTGCAATAAAGTGAAGAGGAGTAAAGGGAGGAAGGGATTCGGTGCATAGGGTTGATTGCAATATAGAATCCTAAGCAACGATTTTTCTGGTAGAAATATGGAGAGGGAGGAGATGAAAGAGAGGAAAGGGTGGAGCACAAATTAAGGTTTCATACCATAAACCTCATGAGTACCTTTATCACCAAACAACATGAGTAAATTTTTGCTCATACAAGTATTGCAGGTTAATTGAATAACGCAGGTAAGTCTGTTTTTTACACAAGTACTGCAGGTTATAGGCTAACAAAAGTAAATCCATCTTATACACAGGTATTGTTCGTTATTTAGCGGCCTAGATAAATCCATGAATCAGAGAGAAACCGACAGCTTCATCCCATTATTTCAGAGAAAGAAAAACATATATTAAATGAGATTTACAAGGGGGAAAACATATTGTGTGTTGCCCTGATTGGAATCACCAAAGAGTTTCATTAATCTTCAAAATGATTCCCATTCACTAGTCCATTTACATTCAACAATCTATAGCCCAATTCCCTCATGAACAAGTAATTAGAACCAAAATGGAATGAGATAATTTGGACCACTGTGGTTGCAGAATTCTGGAACCTCTATTAAGTGCTTCTTCCTCCCTTTTATAAGCAGAGGGAGAGCTTGGAAATTAATTACAAAAATATCTTAGCCTGAGCATCCAGTTGTCTAATCGACTCGCTGTCTCAGCGTGCGTGTTGACGGTGTTGGACCAACCAACATGTCAAGGGGATCTCCCCGGTAAGAAGTCCCAATTAGACCTCAAATCGTTTGGTGCAGGAGTCCCAACAGTGGGTGGTAAAGCAATGCCTTGACCGCAATGTCGCACAGAGGCAAGTAAGATAACTCTATCAATAACAAGGGTGTGACCGCTACAATGAGTCGAGGAAGGTGCATGAGAGGTTATAAAATAGGTGGGTTGAGATGAGTGTGTCCCTTGGCAGCTTGTAATAATACTCAACTGGGAAGGGAACACATGAGTGAATATGCATCACAAGCTGGAAAGCAAGTTAGGTGGAAATCCAAAGTGATGGTTAAACCAACAGCACATCTGTAACAAGATTCATATAATTGCATACAAAGCAGTTCATACACAACTACGTAAGTTAAACAACATACATTGCTAAGCAACTGGAAAAGTCCAACTACAATAACAACACATGCATGAAAATGTGTTGGCTATTATTATATAAAGAAATGTAAGTTCCAATCATATAATACATCCATGTAAACCTGTTAGCCCCAACAGTGGAATGTTACAACCACATCCACCTGCTCCTTCAAAGAGATGTACTAGTTCCGTATAGTGGAGAAGCCAAGGCGTGTTACAATACTATCCAGGCTCTCTCCAAGATAGTCTTATCAAAAGCTTGGCTGACTAAAAGCCCATACAATGAGTTATGAGGGGCTATTTATAGCAAAGGGTGGGGTGACCCTTGACATTCCCCTTTGTGACAGTTCAACTACCCTCATGACTCTTCACCTACTCTATGACTGTTACATCCACTATTAACACTTGAATTACAGTTGACATGACTCAACATTACAATGCACATGTACCCATGTGAACACAACTGCCTTGAGAAAACCAAACTAGACATCACTTAACTTAGAAAACCATGGAAGTCCAACTCCTCAACATCTTCATGCTGATCAACAGTGACATACTGATGCCAAGATCTGTAGTCCTTGATAGTGTTCGTGTGTTCTGCGGTGATATTGGTCAGAAACCTGGCCCTTACCTCCATAGCATCCAAGTACACTGCTTGGGCTCCTCTGTCCAACTCATCTGAAAGCATGCACATCATTGTCTTCAAGGTGGCCAGACCAACAACATACTTGTTCATAATGTCTGCACTGATAGGCAAGTCTGGGCTGGTGGCGATGCGCATCAACTCGTCGAAGTATGAGTTATGCTCTAGTCGGACCTACTTCTTTGTCTTTGCCTGGGTGAGAGTCCCGATTGATGGGATCGCATGTGTATGACCCACAACATCCAAACTCTTAAATACTCGTGCATGGGAAGCCTGTATGCTAGTGATGAGTTGCGAGAGATCATCATAGTTCTAGATCTGACTCCGGTTATGTGCTTTCAGCTCGACCGTATTGGCCCTCATCATCTTAGGCAAGTGAAGTGGGGCTCCCTTGTACTTCATCATCCATGTTTTCATGTCATCAACAACAATATGTACGTTCATCAAGATACGTGCTCTTCTAGCACATCGCTACTACCATCCATTGAGATGGACGACTGCCTTGTGCACGATATCGAACTTGGAGTACAATGCTCGCATAACTGTGTCAAGGGAAAATACTTCATCTAGTATTCCCTTCTTTAGTTCAGCTCGGGTGGACATTGTCACCAAGTCTCCTGCTTGCTTGGTCGTTTGTAGTTCCCTTGCCATTCGCTCATTCTTAGCTATTAGGAAGCAAACACTTGAGCTAGTGGCTTCGGCATACACTCTGGTTGCATTACCAAGGTAGCTGGATGTTTGTGTACATCAGTCACGATCACTCATTCTTCAACTCGCGCAGGAGATGTTTGATCCTCCGGAGTTGATACCTTGCAAAACTGCACAACTCTATGATGAGATTTGTCAAAGAAGATCTTGTGTATCTCTTCTTCCGATTTATCACCAAGTATCTCAGTGCCTCCTTGGTCATTCGAGACTTGCCCATCACCTGGATGCATTGAAGTGGGTGAGTCAACCTCTTTGTGCTGATGCATGAGGTCAGTGTCATGTTCCAACCCCTGGTGCTCCATGTCTGCATCCAACTGTTGAAATGCCTATTCTATCTCATGAGCGAAGTCTTTCCCCTGCGATGGTTCACCCCGTTCGCCTAATGCCAACTGTTTAGATGAATCCACTACTTGTACAGGCGTTGCACCCCCTACTGTATCTGCTACTGTTGCACTTCCTTCTCATGTTTTCGCAACTCTTGTTCCTTTCGAAGTTGTTCCCTTAGCTCATGCAACTCCCTCTCTGCTTCTTCCATTCTCTTCTTATCCTTCTGCCTTCGTGTGATTCACTTGTCACACTGTTGCCTCTTTGCCTCTATAGCCATAGCTGCTTTCTCTACAAGTGGAGTTGCTTGAAACTTGTATATTTTCTCCTCCTCCATGTGATCGACAATCTTCCTCTTACCTTTGTCGCACATTGGTATGCTTGCCTCTACTGCCACTACTGATACTATTGCTACTCTCCATGATGTTTCTCCATGTTGCTTCGCTAACCATTCCACAATAAAGCCAACTTGTTCATTGGGTCTGGAGGAACTGTAGAAAAACCTCCATGAGTCTTCCTCGGCCCAATGAAATTCCCCGTGGATCCAAATGAACTGAACTCTCGTGCAGTGATCCTTCACAATGCAACGTGGGTCATACGGATTGAATCTTCGGAGGTCAAATAGATACTTCTTCATTTGTTATGCTTCAACATATGCTTGCTTGATACTCCGGATCTCATATAACCCAATCTGCAATGGAAGAGCAAGCCAAGGTGCCTTCTTCTTCTAATGTAGTCTAATTGTTAATCATGCTGAGATGTGATATGCTACTTCCTGCATGACAAGTACATCCAAGGCAAACTTTGGCAGAACATGCGGAGGCTTCTCCGCACCGAAAATTTGGATGAAAGTGTCGGACGGTGAGGCATACCAATCTACCATTCCTATCAATGCCTCCATTGCTTCCTTAGACATGCAGGGTGGATCTTGTTCAAATATCATCTTGTACACTGGGGTGACAAAATGATCGGACAGCGGTGTGATTACTCCTTTGAAGCTGCATTCAGACAACAACTTGAAATTTGTGTTCACAATAGTCTTCGCCGATGACCATGCCCACTCCAAGCCCAAGAACTCCTATCGGGCACAAACCGCATCTAGGATGTAGGAGGACATGTAAATATCTACATGCATACCTCCAGGTGACTGTCGAGCCTTCGTTAGTTGTTCCTTCAGCTGATGAGCCAGTACATCAAACAAATTACATGGTTTTCTTCTCTAGCCAATTAGTCCAGTGCAGCCACCCAACTCTATGGGAAGGTTTCCGTGCTTGCTTAGCCATATAGTCAACAAGAAAATATGATCAAGTATTGGTACACCTTCTTGAGTATCTTCATCTTGTAGATTTGGTTAGGTGTCATCCTTAATCGAGCTGGCTCCTTTACCCAGTCCTTCAGAATATCTCTAGAGTTAGCACTATTGTTGGATAAGCTAAATGGAGTCTTCATGACAGTCACGGGCTCTGACATATGATACATCTCATCATAATCTCATTCCCAAAAGGTCGCAATCTTTGTCCCACTGACACTGCTCAAGGTCATCGTCTCAGGATCAATATGAGAGACGATCCAGTGTATCATGTCCATGCATGGGAACACGGGATATCTGCATGCAATTTGATACAAGCCAGACTTGTGAATGTTCACGTACACCTGACGGTATTCGAGGTGTTCTCCAAAAGTGCCTAAAAATGTTTCATTGACCTCCTTCTACTTTAGTTTAATGTCCTTGTCTAGATACAACTGTGTATCTTCATAGATCGGAAAATTAGAGGACACTTGCTCAACTAATGCTCCAATGCATTTCCATTAGTGTCCTGTGATCCTATTCTCTTGGAAGCCATTGAGACATATGAACACCTGAAATATCTGGAGACAAGCAACATGCATAGCAAGAAATCTGTCAGTGAAAACAAAGCAACTTCAGAGACAGACACAACACATACCTGGGAAACTGATGGGCAAGATTGCACAATTTCCTCTGGGAGGCTAGATGACTGGTTGCTAGAACTACGCAAAAGGCAGTCTGGGTTGTTTGGGAGGCAGGACTACCTGTTGGATCTGCACAATGCGCAATCTAGATAGGTTGTTGGCTGCTAGGAATGCCCAATGTGCAATTCCAGTTGGGAGTGACTGTAGGCTCAGTGACTGCATTGCGCAACTTTCTAGGCCAGCAGTCATTGTCCCTTAGAAATGCACAAAACAGTGTTGGGAGACAGTGCAGGTAGAAATGCACATTTCTGTAAAGGAAGGCAAACCCTTTCTTCCCCATATTGTGCAATGCAATCTCAGTGAAGGCAAAGTCTAGGCCAAGGTTGGCCCGACTCATCAAAGGGAAACTGAAAGAAAATAAGACAGTGAATGCATGGCGACACTAAGTCATAGCAAAAGTGATTAACAGTGCATGCAAAACATGAATGAAAGATTTAGCAAATAGATCAACATGCATGTGGGTGAAGTGATTCACCGGTTCAACGAACGTTCATGCAAAACCGTTTCATGCATGCGACAATAGTGAGATAACAACGAAAATTGAAACAAAGCTAGGGAAAGCTAGAATACATGTAAACGACAACAAGCATTCAAAAAAATAAAGCAAACAACACTCACACAAGCAAATACACAAAAAGCGACAGAAATGTTGAAAAAGACAAGTTGAGGCCACTTCTCGTGAATAGATGAGTTGAATGTGTCAAAGAGTCATGGGTGTGTTGTGGGATGTCAGAGCTCCAATATCGATGTGAAATAATGAGCTCTGATGCGTCAAATAAATAAGTTTGGGTTCATGATGCGCATGCCACAAATCTAGGAAAAAGCGACACTTGGAGGGAAGTTTTTAAATGAACTTTGCATGTAACCTCTGACTGCTAAAAATAGCTCCCTGAATCATGGGATTCCTTTTTCATGTTTCCTTTAGCTATTCTGGGAAAAAGCAAGTCATGCATGCATGCAAGTCAAGTTTCCTTGGTCCCGGGTGGAACTGGTCAACGAGACTGCTCATGCATGAAGCTACTCAACTGCTTGAGAAAAAATTTCATTTCTGGATGGGAGATGGGTTGACTGCCCAGGAGGTTTGCGCAATTTCTGGGCAGAGTAGCTGACCGCTGCCTAGATTTGCGCAAATTCTGGGCTGAGCAGCCCTACTGGGGAAAATTACGCAGTTCCTGTTGGGAGTGTTGACTGGTAGGATTGCGCAAACTTGGAGCCCAGCAGGCTACAGACAGGATTGCGCAATTTCTAGAGGAAAGGCTGGTTTCCCTCCAGCTGGTTTCAACCTGTAGCTGGACCAAGTCTGGATGGACATCCTGTGAGGGGAATGGATCAAGTTGTGATCGACAGGCTGCCTTTGTGCATGAAAGCTTGTGTACTTGATGAAGCATGATAAGGTGTTGTGAAAGGTTGGTAGGGAAGCTCCAAAACAAGGCTAAGGAAAAATTTTGGAGGGTGGTTGTAGCCGCTACAACCGTGCAATAGGTATGCTACCCACAATGATTACAATCAAGATTTCATTCCTTTCTTTAAAATGCAAGAAATACAGAATAAACAAAAATAAGGAAAATTCACTGATGGTGAGGAAAACATCTTTTAGTTGTTCTTGTTATGGCCTCTGGTCAGGCCACAACTTTTCCTTGGTGTGATTCTCCTGTTACTTGTTCGGTTCTTGTTGCTTTCGCCTTAACTCCTTGAATCGCTTCACCACTCTCAGGAGTTGGTAGCGATCGACTATGTTTGATTGTCACATAGTAGCAGTAGAGTTTGTTCAGGCAGTCCTTTACATTTATGACTGTGTGGAGCTCCACGCTAAGGCATTAAGTCTTCCTGAGTCCCCATACCTTCATTTACTCTCCAAAGACATGCAGTGAAGCAGTCAAATTCATTTTTGAGGCCATTATTGTCCTGGGTTTGTTGTTGCAGAGGCTTCCACAGGATTAACTCATATCGATCTCCAACTGCTCCATGTCATACTTCAATACCTCAGTCGCTGACCCATACGCCTTCAAAGCCCTGTACCATAATATAGGAACATCACTGCATCGGTACTTTTACTCTTTAAAGTGTTACAGAATAGCGAGTCCTGATCTCCTTTGGCCCCCTTTGGTTTAGCCCTTTTTTGCATTTCTTCTCATATGACGGGGGCCATGACTTGGGACTCAACCATTATACTGGAGCTCCCCAGTCAGCGTTTTCAAATTGGGGATTCAACTTGGAGTGAGGCAATATCAGGTTTCACCGATTGGCAATCGCCAACCACCTTCCGCGTTTAGCCCTTGGTTCCTTTGGCTCTTTATGTGACTGTGGGTCAACCCCTTTATCGACAGATCGCAATTAGGGTTTTAACTTCGATGTGACAACATGCCTCAACCTACAAACACTGATTTGTGATCTTCGATGTGACATCATCTTCTGCCACATGTCACCTTGTGAGTGGTGACACATGTCACCCTGTTTTGGCCTCTTATGACCCCTCAACAAGTTGAAATTGCATGTCATGTGTCTGTCGTACTCCCACATCATGATGACGTCAGTGCCACCGTGTCTTTACTAGATTCAATAATACTATGCCACGTGGCCCCATGGAAGAGAGAGTAAAAGGCCCGCCTACCCTTGGTTTTGCATTGGTTTCCTTTGTTAAATGTTTTTGGCCCTCCCGGTGCTTTAACACTAATCATATCGCAACTCACGCTATCACAACATTTTAGAGTTGTCACCCCGTCAGCGCTCCAATTTTCCAATTTGCGACATGGTTATGACCTCCAATGTGTGAGCCCGCTGATATAGGACCTCCAATATATCGGGCATCTGACATGCGATGCTCCGATATGCCATGCTACTCTGGGTGCAATAGTCGATCTGCGATTGCCATGGAACCCGGACTGCTTATATGTCGATGTCGCTCTAGACCTCCGATATGCCATTGTTTCTGGGAAAACTAATGTCTTTTCGATCTGCTAGCCCTCTAGGATTGGCAACTATCCTAGAAACAAACAATCAAAGCAATTTGGGATTTCCTCTATGTATGATAGATAAGAGAGAGGCAAAGGAACCAACCTAAATCTTCCGCTTGACTCCTTGCTTGATTTCTCTCCCGCTTGATAGAGCTTGCAACTCTTCTCCTACTTATCCCGCTTAAAGAATACCTGTAGAGGCAAAGTAACAAAACACCATCAAAGCATCTCGATCTATTATATCATAAGCATTGCAGAATCAGAAATAGAATGAACATACAATGGCATTCACAAATAACAACATTCACAAATACACGATTGTATGGAGAAAAACTCAAAGAACTTTATTAAAATAGAAGGGAGAATTACAACCCAGCTGTCTGATCCAGCATCATCCTCCTAGCATCAAAGCCCTCTTCACCTCATAAAAATCAAGATCACCCAACAATAGAATGCTCCTTCTCAAAGACAAACTATCAGCACTTCCTTACAAATTACAAAATTTTAGCCGCTAGATCTCTAAGATGAGGGATCCATTTATAGATAGATGTCTGCAAGGGTGTGAATCATCTATGGGTTTTTGATTAGTGTCATTCCACTTGTTGTTCTTGGTTCCACTTGGATATTTCTTGGATCTCTTACTCATCCTTGCGCGAATTCAGAGAGGCAAGTGCCATAGGAGAATTTTCTAGAAGATTCCATGAGCATCCACTTAGCAAACTCTCACGGACAATTGTCCATTCTCGCTCATCGCACCCCATAGAAGGCCTCTTCAGTATGCATAGCACTTGGCTATTGTAGGAGTCAGTATGCATTGCACCCTGACAGTGGAGCAGTCAGTATGTCCAGTTTTGGCCAATTCTGAGTGGTTTTTTAGGTGGAACTTCTGGGGAATGATGTAATCAGTTGACCATGATCCTTTAGGGTATGAAACAACACTTTTAGGGTTTAAAGAGCCCTAGTTTATCGACATATAAGATGGGGGTTGAAGTGCCCAAATATGTCTATAAAAGACATGTTGCTTGATCCTCTGATTTGCAATTTGTGATATATTTGTGTTGTTGCAATCATCGATTCACCCCGCCAATATGCCTGATCGCTAATCGGTGATATGCTTTTGTTATTTGCATTGTACTTTGAAACCCTCGATCGCCGATTTGCGATATCAGTGATCGCTGGTTTCACCCCAAACCTCTAATTACATCATCATTGCCTTGGACTTCTGATCACTGATATCGGCGATCACTGATCGCTGGTATACTCTATCTTGCCATGCTTCCTGACCCTCCGATTTGTGATGTGTGATATGCTCTCGAACCTCTAATATGTGATTCTTTCCTCCTTTAAAAGGTGACAAAGTCCCCATCTTTAATAGGCCATATCTTCTAATTTTGCGGTTTGGGAGATGGCTAAAAAAATTTCTACTCTTTTGCACCCTTTTGACAGCTGAAAATTGCAATGAGTGACAACAACACCATTCATAATTTATTAATCACAATCCACAATTTCCAATCCATGATTCCCTTCATATACTCCCTTCCATATACTATCCTTCATTCATCACTTACCATCATATGCACACCCCTCCCCCTCAACTCACCTCCCATCATCGTTTCCATTTACGACCCCTCTAAATTCATAATTCATCATTATCACCCATAATTCACAATTCATGAGTATCATGACCCCTTTACCCAAAGTTTTACATTCATGACCAAGACAAGACATATGGGGCACACATTTTCAATTTTTTGTTTATGTTGCCCTCATTCTCTCTCCACCCATCCACAACTCATGCTCTGAGAAGGTTTCATGTTCAAACAGAAGATTAGAAGGCCGAGAGCAACTTGGCAGAGGTTTGAAGGAAAGTTTTTCAGGTGGAAGAAGGTCACTGCGCAACTGCTACACAAACTGAGAACGACCATTTTGGAGGTCTACAAGCATGGAGGGAAGCATTCAGAGGGTGCTACATCATCACCAAGTCATATCAAGCACATCTATGCACTCATCCTTGAACAAAACCATCTACAACCATATCAAACATAGAGGTCTACTACATTCTGCTTCAAATTTGCTCCGAAATTGATTGTTTTAGTCATCATTTTCAACAACTTTTTATGACCAAATGGAGCCGAATTTTGAGAAACTAAAAGAGGTTTTTCTCAAGCACAGGGCAAGAACAAAAACCTTCTTCAGTTTTTGCACAGGTGTCATAGATTGGAATATTAAAATGCATATTTAAAGCATATTTTTCAGACTGTACAATTTACTATTTTAGCCATGATCTTGGGGAACAAATTCTGAGGAGCTGGGGAAGAATTTGAGGAAACTGAGAGAGGTTTCTCAAAAAAGAATTCATCTACACAAACCTCTGTTGTTTTTTATACAGGTGTCATGGTTTGGGAACTGTAGGTGTTACTTGGAGACCCATTTTCATAATTTCTTCCTGATAGAATTATGAAAATTTTGAAATCTGATTTGTAAATTCGAAGATTTGGAAGGTTTATAGTATGATGAGTACTTGTAACGTGAATGGGATGGTTGAATGGACACTCGAAATCATTTTTGAGCAGGGGAATTCAGTACAAGTTTAAAATTCAACTTCTGCTACGCAAATTGGAGTCAATTGTTTTGGAGATCTGCAGGAGCGAGAAAAGGTTGTTTCAAAGATTCTACACAATTACACCATTATTGTAAGCATGCCCATCTACTCTATTTTTCTCAGGAGGATCTGCAACCATGTCAACTTGGATGTTTTCTACACTCTACTACATAACTATATCACTCAGGCCTATTTTTGCATTTTGATATTTCGGGACCTTCTATAATTATGTTAGTGATCAGGATATGCGTAGGGTTGTGGATAAGTCTGATTTTTTAAACTTGATGTTGCTAAATTTTATCAAGCTTTAAGTCAATGATGTTTCCATGATTTAGTTTATCTTGATATTTTAGTTGATAGTAGATACATTGTATTTGGTCCTTTAGTTTTCATGTAACTAAATGTATTTAAGAAGAATCAAATGTGACAAAATGGTTGGGTTGGTCTGTGTGTGAAGCAAGCGACTTGTATTTTGTACTTTTCCATGATTTTTAGTGAATAGAAGAAGGTCGAAGTGACTTATTGCAGGAATTCTTGTGCGAGTCATTATGGTGGTGTTTATGTGTGATGTAAGTTTCTTGTTGAAATTATTATGCCATGAATATATATCTTCATGTTTAAACGAACAAAACATTATCTCAAAATTTGCTATTACAACGCTATTTTTTAGTTTCCTAAACAATAAATGTTTTTTCCTCTTAAATGACATGCAAAATTCATCCTTTAGTTAGATGCTTTATGTGTCATTTTTCCACCATTTTGCTGCTCACTCTCCTACAACAAACCTGATAAAAAACATCAGAAGGACTACCTATCTCGCTCCTGCTACAAGAACCCTTCATTATTTTAACTATTCACTGAAAACATCAACTGAAAGTGACTCCATGTACAATGGACTTTCCTCACACCTGCCATCAAAACTTTAAAACAAATCATATTCTTTCTGCTCTTAAAAACTAGCCTAAGATCCGAAATGCTCAACCAATTGATTGACTGAAAAATCTCTATAGAGAGAGCCCTCTCTAAAGCTAGAAGGGCTAGATTTTAGCTTGTCAGTGGTTTGTGGTTACCCCTGTAAACCTTTTCTCAGCCTAGAGGTTCTATTATAGGGTGCGAACACCCTCTACAACAGTTATTACCAAACTGCCAATTTGGGTTTGACTTCCAAATTTTCCCACCCATTTTTCACACTTTTTAGTTTTTGAGGGTATAGGAAATTCCTTGGGTCGTTATCTTACCATAGATCTCTCTTGAAGGAAGTATGTCCTATACACCTACAAAAGAACATGTGTGGAAATTAACATTAGAAACGGGTTGTCGGGTCAAATAGATCTAAAAATCGGTGATTATCATTGGACCCAACCTCCAAATTATGAGAATATTGTGTTTCGGTGCCTTGTTTGTCTTCGAACTGGCCATTTATAAAAATCCTACACTATCAAATTCCATCAAGAAACGACACTTCAAATCTTCAAAATCTAAAAGTCGAAAACATTGTACCCTGCCCCTATGGAGGACAAGACTTTTTCAATCTCAGATCAAGAGGAGGATGGTGTCGACGATTATATGATTTCGAGAAAATAGGATTAGATTGTCACTCCTCATCAAACTTATGGGGTTTCAATGGGGATCTTAGTATCCCCTGCAAACAAGCAACTAGCAAGTCAAGATGTCTCTTCAGGTATTTTGAAGTGTGTGCATGATTTGACTTCTTCTAACACCGATAAGGAATTTCCTCCAAATCTCATCAATAATCTACAAATTACTTTGGTTGATCCACCTTCTATTGGTTGGACTAAAGTTGTGAGGAGGAGAGGAAAGAAGAGTTGCTCTGAAGACTGTCCCCAAGTCTGGTGATTTTGTTGGGGTTTTCAACTTTATGGTTGTCTCCTTTTTCAGGTCATTCAAATCCATGGTATGTCAAAGTCCTTAGATCGACAACTACTACAACAATGTAATTCATGTAATTCTCTTTTTTGTGATAATAGAAAGTATTAATTGACAAAAGAATAAAATAAAGCCAAATACAATTTATTTATTCAAAAAATAATGATATTCTTTTTGGTTAAGCTTGGTAGGACTTTCTCATTTTCGATTTTACATATCCATTATTCACCCCACAACGGGGAGGGTAATACAAGATTCAAACCCAAGATCTCTGGTTCGGTGAAACTTCATTCCACAACCATCGCCACTTGAGCTACCCCAAGCGAACAAACGCTAATGTTATTTTAAAATTCTAAAAGAATGTCAAAATTTATGATTATTTAGTTGAAAAATAATTGTAACAACTTAGGACATGCCATAATCTCAAAAATAAATCATTTAAATTTTCGTTAGAGGAAAAACATTTAAATAAACATTTAAATAAGTCTTATGCTAAAAGTGATAAATTAAATTATTTAATTCTTCAAGAAAGAAAAAGATTTTGATAAATACCATGTTTTAAATATTTATCTTCCTATTAGTAATAATGATTTTGGAGTTAGCTTTCATGGCATTTCAATTAGCCATGGCTATGAAAATGAAATGTTATGTACCACAAGGTTTGAGATTCAAATCTCCTGATTTACACGTGTATGGAAGAGGCATACCTATGGACTTAGGAGTTATACTAGTAGTTGTTGGAATTGACCCCACTTAAGTACAAAAGTAGTTTAGTGGTTGATTCCTCTAATAAAAAAATAATGATTTT
>APFE031170254.1:48745-75040 GCA_000404065.3 Pinus taeda
ATTATAATTCCAAAAATTAAATTTTATTTTTTCATTTAAAAAAAACATTATAAACATTTTTAAATTAAAAATGAAAATTAAATTTTCCAAGAAAAAGAAGAGTTCCATAACTACCATGCCCGGCCATTTTTATTATACTCATTCACGTTAAAAATAGATAAAATAAAATTACATTGTTTAAACAAGAATTGGAATAAATTGGTATATGCCGGAATTCTGTAGTTAACTTCCATGACCATCAGAGAATGTTTAAGTGATAAATTACATTATTTTGATTATTTAAAAAAAAAAAACGGTAAGCATACCATACTGTAAATATTCAGCTGTATATTTTATTTTCTAGGATATTCAGTTAATGATTTCCCTACAATTTGCTCGGATGCCTGGCATGCCAATCAGTATGTTGATATTTTCCACAATAGTATTGATTGAATTATGGAAACCAACAACTTTTTACCCAAAAAGAAACATAATTTCTGGTTTTAATTCGCTTCCCAATAATACCAAACACTGATTTAAATTATGAAAACAGAACATTTAGCAGCTATAAACATGATTTCTCGTTTCCATTAATGTTGTCAAGGAGCTATCTAACCATTTATACTAATGAGAAATGTTTCAAATGCATTTAGTGCAACGTCAATAGAGAATGTTGTACTTGGAATAGTTGCTATGCCATCCCTTCATCCACATGGTACTAGGTAGTCAAGACCCCCATAACCCAAATTCCTTGTTTTTCAAGATGTCTGATATTGACTGCTTACCAGTGCAACTGCATCGTGAGTAGTCAATATGAGAACATCAGCAGAGGAGACGATTCCTCTGCATCTGTTCTCCATCAAACCTTTTATTTCATCTAACAGATCAAATCCTCTGTGTCAAGTTGGGTATAGCATCCTTCTCTGCATGTTATCTTCGGTGCTATTGATCAGAACAGATTAACTGCATGAACACAAGTCTATCACCTTATCCAGGTAGCATGGCAGCACTGTTCCTGCAGATTCTTACAGTCTCATCCACTGCTTCAAACTGGGGCAGCTCAATAACATTACAAGAATTTTATAATTTTAATGTAAATTTTGAAATTTTTTATTACTGAGAAAGACGAGGATGGAGAGAAGCCTAACTCTACACTTCAACCTCCTCTTCCTGGAAGACGAATTCTAATAGTAGCAGCGTCATTATGAGAACGCTTAATATTATGAAAACAGTCGGTCTATACTATGAAAACAATATATGGTGGCTCATCTCTCGTTATCCATAACTATAACTATAAAATTAGCACTACAGAAGTAAAAAGATTAACATGGATCATCTTCACCATGGATGAATGAATGAAAAATAAAGTGAATTAACAAAAAGAGATTGTGCTCAACCAGACAAGTAGCATTGGCAAAACGAAATAGATGATAATGAATATCACAATATTGTGGGATTTGGCTGCATTCAGTTTTTTGGGAATAATTGAAAGTCATTTCATATGATACAGATTCCTCTTCTGGGATTCATTGCAGTTCATTTCATTTGGTAATGGATATAACAATATTTTGGGATTCATGGGGCTTTTTTCCATTGTCTGCAAGGGGTTATTAGATTACTTTATGAATCTATTTCGTTGTAATGAAATATTCTGATGGTCATTTATTTTGGATTAGGTTTTCACAATGTTTTTGTTTTGGGGAGAGTTTTCCCTTATCACATCTTCGTCTTGAACTTTGGGCGATTCTTTGGGATTTCTACATTTCTGTGGAACATTCTCCCTCTACAACTGATTTTTTCTACAAATATATGTATCTATTGAACAGTTGTATTTGTAAGTTAAAAGAAGTTTCATGGTGATGTTTATGTTTATTCTAATTTCGACTAAAAATACACACATATATTTACAACATATTGGAAAAAGATAACGTGCGACTATAATTCCAGTGATAGTCCCATGCACCTTGGCTCCAAAGAAAATTGTATTCAGGAGCTTCAATTTCATTTCTTGGAAGTTGGATTCATATTTTGAAAATTTAATTCCAGGTGCTTCAACTTCATATATTGGAACCATATTTTTAGTTGAGAAGCAAATAAATTACAGAAATTTGAGAGTAACCCAATAAAGTTGAAATGGTCATTACAGAGTTCATGTCCCATTCCCAAGGATAGGGTTCTGAACACACTACAAGGATCTATCAAACTGAACTTGAATAAATAAAAGGTAACCTTAACATGACTTGATCAAGAATGGTGTTAAGAGATCACTATGCGTTCAAGGATCTATCAAACTGAACTTTAATAAATATCATAAAGATAACCTTAACATGACTTGATCAAGAAGGGTGTTCAGAGATCACTATCATTATAATTTAAATTGAAAACTTTGATATTTGGAAATACAGAAACCCTTACTTTCAACTCCAAGATATTTTTTTTTAGAAAATTGTAAATAGTGATGGATAAGAGAAATTGTTAAAGGACAAACGAATCTGGAAAATACACATTTACAACTCCATGGGATACATGATTAACTATGTGGATGAGCCGAAGACAAAAGGAACCATGTGGGTCATGATTTCATACAATATCTTTCAATCTGGATCAAAACACTAAAATATGGCTTCCATTATTTACTGGCTTCCCAGTTCCCTTCCTTTTTTTTAAGGAGAATAACGTTGCTAGATTGTAATTGTTTTTCAATGTCATGCTATGAAAATGGTTATATTTGCAAATAGACAGTCTCTAGCATGAAAACAATTTGTGACAGCACATCTTTCATTGTCCATAACCAAAGAGCATGAAAACAGTCCGTCTATACTATGGTGAGCCATCTTTCATTGTGCATAACTATTAAATTAGAAGTAGGACAGAAGTAAAAAGATTAACATTCTCTCCAAATCAACAATCATAAAACGCTGGAGTATAATTAAAAGATCATCATCACCATGGGTGAATGGATAAAATTTAAATTAAATTGTATATCGCTTTCACATGGAGAGATTGTGCTCAACAACCAGTGTTGGCAAAATGAAATACATAGTAATGGACATTACAGTATTGTAGAATTGTAACATTACAGTATTGTAGGATTTTATACGAGATATAACTCGTATGCTCTCCCAATACATCACTGCTTCTCCAGTTGGCAGCGAAAGCCTTCAACTTTCTCCAACTGCCTCAAGTCTTCAGCGCATTCCACCTTAAAAGGTTCTCCCTTCAACCACCCCAAGGGTTCAACACAATCCAACCTAGCGCATCACTGGATCACCATAAGATATCATGTCTCAAAGAGTTAGCAGCATCAGTAGAGATTTTCATCCATATGCCCCTGTTTTTATTTCCCTACAACTTCAAACATCCAAGCAATCACTGGGGTATCCACCCAGATGCCCCTTATGCAACTCCCTGGGCAATTTGTAACAAAATTACATTGAATTCCATTACACATAGACCTGCCCCTTATCAAAATAAATTCCATCTTCAAAAACTATGGAAGCATTTGCAAAGTGGCACATTAAATTCCATTATATATAGATTTGCCCTGTATCAACTTAAATTCCATCTTCAAAAATTTGGAATCATCTGCGTAGTGGAGTACAAGTTGTGTTAATAAAACAACTCTGTTTTTTCAAAATCTTTTACCTTTTCATCCAAACCGGTTGGATATTTGTCCACATCCAAATTCCTTTATCCATATATTCATTCTATATCAAATTAAATTCCATTTTCAAAAACATGGAATCATCTGGAAAATTATAGAATTTCATTATACATAGACTTCCCATGTATTAGATTAAATTTCATTGTGAAGACACTTGGAAGCATCTTCAAACTGGAGGACAAGTCCATGTGTTGAAGGTTCATAAAGTTACCCAAATTGGAGGTTTGTCAAATTCCCAAATTAGAGAACAAATCCATTTCTCGGAGATTTGTCAAGTTCCCAAAGGAACAGTCCATCTTTTGAAAATTCATTGAACTCCTCATGGATTTCTAACACCAACTTCATATTTGAACAATGACTCATTTCAAGGAACACAGATAACAAAATTCTTCTGACAAATGATAGACTTTGATCTCTTCCATATTTGTATGACCCTACACCTTGCTCTCTCCTATGAAAAAGCAGGCAATACCTTAGAACAACAGATGATGTTCCTCTTTATGGCAGGGGTCATAACTATTTTTTAGTGTCGGCTTAATTTTAGTATATGGTCAAGTCTATCCAACTACCAAAAGAGATTTTGGATGTGTTCCCTAATAAGCCCAGTTAGCTTATAAATGGATGACTCGATGATTCATAAACTTGTACAGATTTTGAATTGCCGAAAGAAAACAACACTATTTCCTCAAAATCTTGAAGTTTTCATCCAAACCAGTTGGATATTTGGTTCACCATTTGGCTGGATTAGAGCATACCTCCGATTTGTGTCTGTCCAACGAAGATCAAAAGGCTTGAAATATGGCGCTGATCATTCAATCTCCAACTTGAGCGCACATTATGATTCAAGTAAAAGAAAATTGCGAGGTGGAGCAGAGGCACGGCTTCGATAGCGCCATCTTCAACTGTTTCACTAGTTAAGTTCTCTAGTTCCTCCATGTCCAGAAAAATCTCCAAGAGGACGATAGTTTAGCAGTTCACCTCCTGGAAGAAGAGGAAAAAGGAAACAAAGAAAATGTGTGACGAGCAGTCAATGATGGACAAGCGTGATGTTAAAAACGTGAAGGGCGGTGTATATAATAAAATTGTTGTTAATGGGAGAGTAGCTTCCGCGAAGGTTCGTAATGACAGCGAGGTTCCTTCAACTGGTCAGAAAGCGGGAAATGTGGGACACTATCTTTTGTGAAGCTTCGCTGTCCCCGCCAGAAGCATTCCATTTATTCGATCTTGTCGGTCTCATCTGTCATCTTCCCATTGGTAGCATTAGGTGGCAATCCGACTCACCTTGAAATTTGACCTACTCCACACATAAACATTTATTTAATTAAGTTAAAATAAACAATTTATTTAATTATTTATTATAATTAAATTGAAACGGAGACAGGTGCATTGAACGCCCATCTCGCATTTTCGTTGTTGTGGACCACAACCCGTGATTCCTTTAAACGATAGATGCCTTTCTGATAGTTAGACTGTGTTATCGGTCTCTTTTAACCAGGGTGAGTTGGTAACGAGTTTTTGTTTTTTTTTCAGTTTCAAAGTTAAATGCGGGAGTTGCTTTTACTGATTTTTTTAATGTGTTTTTTTTTTTAGGTTTTTTAGTTTAATTTTTTTTAAATTTGGCAAGAATTTATTGAAATCACAAATTTGATGGATAAGCTTGACATACTGGAAGTGCATAGGGGTTTTTGAAGGTGTTGAATTCATATATACAGTGAAAAACTCAATTTAAATAACACAAATCAAGATTTCACCTCAAATTTTTCCACCGGATTCTAGCACCGGAAAATCCAAAAAATCCCACTAAAGACAACTCGGTTAAATATGTTTGTTTGATTTTCTTAAAATTTTATTGGTTGGATTTCTTTCAATTTCACTGTTTTTTTATTGGTGCAAACAATTTAGTTTTCATTTATTTCAATTATTTTTTACATATAGTGAATTGATAAATGTCTATCTTTTAGAAATCAACTTTATGTCAAAAAAAATGTGCCCTATTACATTATGCAATGTCATTAAAGTTTCTATAACTAGTGCATCATAGGTTGCAAACGAAACGCCATAAGGCCGTAGTATAGGAATTAATGATATTTTCATTCTTTTAATTCCAATTTTGATCTTGATCAGACAAAGCTCACCACTCAAATATAACTCCATGCTTCATAAGGTAACCACAGTGTCACCATGGATTGAGAAATTTGTGTCAGATGCTAATTGATTTTCAGCCACAGTGTATCAATTGATTTTGCTAATAATGATCCCGGAGATCCACGACACTCCAGATTTGACTGGGAGACCTTTTTTCTTGTTATGTTCCCATTCACTTTCTTGTGTTGACACTACATTAGCACAAAAGTAATTAATTTTATATGCATAGTATATGGAGATTGTAGGCTTCAATGCCCTTCGGCAACCCACCCACATAGGTCTTCCATGCAGCGACTTGTTGAGGATCAGGGATTGGCATCTTGGTCTCCAGATGGCATATCATTATCCAATCGTCAATTTTCTTGCTCGACTCCTTGAGAGAAGCCAAAACACCAACAAACGACTTGAATGTCACAAAGGCAAAACCTTTGTTCTTGTCATTGTTCTCAATCTCACCGTAAGCAGAGAAAATAAACTCTGTTGAAATTTGTAGAGCGAATAGAGGACACTTATAGCTTCCTTTTTTCCAAATGGAAATGCTCCAGACTAATTTCCCTGCTCCTAATAATTTCCATATGTATTAATGCACATAATTGTACATATTTGTATCATGAAATTATGATGCATAACCATAACTTGTATCATATCCTTGTAAAGAACCATAATAAGCCCCATTCCATTGATTTGGATCTAGTTGTTGGGGTTGAACCCACCCTACAGTATGCAACTACAACAATATAGATCTATCACATGAACCAAGCACAAGAATAATGACCTCAACCACTGTAGCATTGAAAGCACGCATTTGTTTGTTTGCAGGACTCCATCCCCAAGAAAGATGAATTGCTTGTTGACCAATAAGTGTACCATGTAGCTTTTGCAATGCTCCTTTGTAGAAGCCTTGTAGATGGAATGATTTTGTCAAAAACAAAGCAGAAGTTATACTATTAAAATTTGAACCAGCATTGATTTCCAAAATTTCAAAATTCTGGATTTTATGTGAAAGTTAATGCGGTAATAGTATTTGATTAATGGGGAAAAAAGAGTAGGCAAAGAAAACTATTCTGACTTGTAATATGTGTTTTTGTAACAAATTACAAGCAAAGTCCACATGCAATTTTCAATGGTTATATGTTTCTAACCTTGTTAAACAAAAGTTATTTAGTCAATTTAACTATGGATCACCATTCAACTAATAAGCATGAAGAGAGATTATATCTTCTTGGGAAATAGACATTACGATAAATTTATTTCAAATGCAAGTGAGTGCGACAATCAAACAACATAGCCATCTTGCATGCTCTACTTCCTCTTAAGAATATAAGGGAAAAGCAAAGTTTGTTGCACCACTTAATGGGCATTATTGGGAGGACTCCTTTTCATTTGAAAAAGTCAATTCAATTATGTTTGGGAAATAACAAAATTCTCAAGAAGCCACTGTATAAAAATTGTATGTAAAGTGTTAGTGCATCTATTTCGCCAAGGTTTCCAATTGTAGGAATTTGTTTATGGCAATTTCTTTCATTATGGTGGCTTATAGATTATATCCTTGGAGTCGTGGTTGTGGTCTTCATTGATCTTCCATTCTTGTATCTCCTTGAAGAGTATATCGAACACATTATTTATTGAATACAAATTTGTGATGTTTAACATTGTCTAGTGTTATTAGTTTGATCAAGCTCAAAGCATATTGTCTCAAATAATGTTGTTGCAAAATTAGTTTGTGAGTACAGACATGAGATTTATAGTGGGGTGACATTCTTCTACCATAGGACAAGAGAAGACTACTGGATTGTGAAGGTTATAATGCCAAATTCTGGGATGCGCCATGTGCCTGTCTAACCCATTATTCGCATTCCCAATTTTAGGATTTAGATCCTATGTGTTGTAAATCATATTAAAGTGAAGATGATCTTGGAAGAGAGTTCATTTTGTCCAAAGGCTTGACTAGGGTAAGCTGCAAGATGTGCATGCAAGTTGAAGCATCAGTCTAGAGGACCAATTATTGATTACATTGTGCAAGGCCTCGTTATAAACAAGGTCCTTTAGCCCTTGAATCCATGAAATTCTTGCCCATAATTTGTGGAAACTAGTAGTGAGAAGGAAGTTTGATATTGTTTTTGTTATTTTAAGATCTGTTGGATCGATTTCACCACTTGATGGGCATTATTGGGAGGACCCTTTTTCATTTGAAGAAGTCAATTCAATTATGCTTGGGAAATAACATAATTCTCTAGAAGCCACCATATAAAAATTGTATGTAAAAGGTTAGTGCTTGTATTTCACCATGGTTTCCCACTATAGGAATTTGTTTATGGCATTTTCTTTCACTGTGGTGGTTTATAGATTCTACCCTTGTAGTGGTTGTGGTCTTTATTGATCTTCCATTCTTGCATCTCCTTGAAGAGTATATTGAACACATTATTTATTGAATACAAATTTTTGGTGTTTCACATTGTCAAATGATATTAGTTTGATAAAGCTCGAAGGATATTGACTCAAATAATGTTATTGCAAAATTAGTTTGCGAGTATATACATGGATATTTGTAGTGGGGTAACATTACTCAACCAGAGGACAAGAGAAGACTATTGGATTGTGAAGGTTGTAATGCTAAATTCCAAGATGCTTCATGTGCATGTCTAACCCATTATTTACATTCCCAATTTCACGATTTAGACCTTGTGTGTTGTAAATCGGATTCTAGTGAAGATGATCTTAGAAGAGAGTTCATTTGGTCCAAAGGCCTGACTAGGGGATGCTGCAAGATGTGCATGCACATTGAAGTGTCAGTCCAAAGGACCGATTATTGATTATATTGTTCAATGCCTCGTCATAAACAAGGTCCTTCAACCCTCAAATTTGTAAAATTCTAGCCCATGATTTGTGGAAACTTATTGTGAGAAGGAAGTTTGATATTGTTTTTGTGCTTTTAAGATTTGTTGGATTGATTTTTGTATGTGCAAATTCTATCTTTTCTGCAAGTTTAAGTTGGTATTCCTGGCGTTGCAAGTGTTTTCCTGATATTTGGTGTGAGTCTTAGATTTTAGCACAAATTTTGTTGAAATTTTTTGGACTTGTGCATATGTTGAAGGAACTGTAAAGCAATTTGTAGTTCAATTTACAACTTGACTCGTCCAAAATCTTAATTATGGACTATGCACATTCTAGCTCCTGTACATAATGACATAGGTTTTCATTTGCTCTGGTATATGTGTTCCTTTAAGTCTTTTGGTAGGAATTTGAGTTGTTAACTCAACCCTCATGAATATTTCTTAATTGATACATGGAGTATGCAAAATGGCTTGGAAAAAACCTTAGTTACAAAATCGGGAACCCTTATAATTGTTGACAGGTATGAATAACATGGCAATTACATTTAAATGCATTAGTTTTAGTTGCTCATGAAATTGTGCATAAGAAATTGTTTACATAATGTTGCAAAGATGGTTGATAAAGGACTGGATTGTTCCTTTTTAGCCTGGTATGAGTTTCCTCTTCAGTATTTTGGTTTTGATTGGATTTGTTGGTTTGAAGACATGTTGATAAACCATGAGTAAAAGAAACATATACAAGGGGACAAAGACACCATCATGTAAACTATATTAAATGTATTTAATAGTGTGTTTGTTAGTTATTGATTTTACAATAGTGATGGATTATTGAAAGACACTAGTTGTTGATATTTTTGAGAGAAATTTCAGAAAATTTAGTTATTGCAAGTTCCATCCTAAATTTCATTAATTTATTTAAGAAAATGTTGTAGTGGTCAAAGTTGATATAAATAATCATTGAATAATGTGTATCATGTCATACCTTATCAAAATAAATATAAATTAAAAAAAGAAAAAACAAGCATACACCCATTGTATACAATGTATTGTAGCATACACCCATTGTATACAATGTATTGTGTATAATTACTTTGGAAAGAAGTGCTTAATGAAGTTGAACCATGATAATACTTGTATCAAGCAACTAATACATGCTAATTATGACCTCTCGGCCCGTTGAAGTGGTATGACTTCATGAAAATGTGGAGATCGTTGGAGGGCATGTTGTGCTTCCTTAATTTCTAAAATTTGGTGATTGTTGAAGATACCAAAATGACCAGAACTTGACCTAGTGGTCCCACATTGATTCAAAAGAGTGTCTAAAAGAATAGAGTGTGGTGGTGTTGAATATATTTAGCACTACATTTCTCCACTTCAATTGTTTCACTGGATATATGCTTTTTGAAGTTATTCACGTTCTTGTTAGTGAAGATGAAGCAAACATGGAATCTAGGGGCACTTAATTGTGGCTTGGTATCCAATCTATTGAGTGTCAAAGGGATATTTGCATGCAACATTTTTGATTTACCATTCACTGGGCCATTTTGCAATCTAAATGTTGCTCAGTTTGGATTTGTTTCCTTTGCAACATTAATTACCGCCTCTACACTTAGCAATGTTGAGTGATAAACAAATACTAACTTTACAATAGGTTTACCAAGCCATACATAAATGGACACCTTTTTCCCTCGTTCATGTCTTAAAATTCAAAATAATAAACCTTTAAACAATATTCCATAACATGTTGGTCACTCTCTAGTTTGAACT
This sequence comes from Pinus taeda, assembly GCA_000404065.3. Taxonomy (NCBI): domain Eukaryota; kingdom Viridiplantae; phylum Streptophyta; class Pinopsida; order Pinales; family Pinaceae; genus Pinus; species Pinus taeda. The sequence continues at coordinate 59,135 of APFE031170254.1, forward strand.
AGGCATATCCAATGTTTCAAATCATACTAACAAACCACTTTCTTTTGCAACCATGATTATGACAGGCTTAATTCCTTGAGTCCAAACATTTGGCCTTGATTTCCACTCAATGAGGCTAGCTTCGGAAGCAATTTTCCCATATGCATTCCTACAAATTTGAGTGTTTCTTGTCAATGAATACTAGAAAAAGCCTATCTTGTAATGCGTGAAAAGATGTTTTGTTTGGGCATGGAATTTAAGAAGGCATTGAAACCTATGAGATACACCCATATGAGAGCCACAAGTGTCACAATTAAAATTATGTTTATTTTCTCCACTCCTTCTTCATATTCCCCGGACTAAAACTCCATCTACACATAGTATCCCTTTGCATGACCTAAAACACAAAGATTAGTATCCTTTCATTCAAGTTGACAATAGAAAACCATTATTAGAGGCCCCAAAATGCTGAAAATTATTCAACATTAGTTAAAGATTGTTTGAACTCACTGAATATATATATTTGAATTTACAGATATGGTTAAAATTGCTCAAAACTTGCCACATGCCTTGAAATCATAAAATATGTCATTGGTCTTCAAATAATTTGGGAAAAAAAATGATTATGAGCATTACAAAAGTACTCAAATCCTCTCAAATAAGAAATTGAAAATAAAAACTTTGATGATTTCAAATCTAAATTTTCATCTGAATTTGTAGTGGTTTCTTCTCCAAAATATGATGAAATGCCTTCAAAGGCAAAGAATAAATTATCAACTCTTTACATGACAAAGTATTAATTATGATGAAAAAATATGTTGAGTCTATCTAGGATTTGTAAATGGAGAGGAATTGTAAATATCTTGAATCTATATTTACATTTCCAAAATTCTTTACTTTACTTTTGACAATAACCTGAGCCTATGCAAGCGATATTGATCTACTACTAGAAGCAAATGTTGGGCTATCAAGGTCGAAGTAATTGGGTTGAGCTGGAAGTCGGGAAGGGGGTATGACTAAAGGCCTATGCTATAGTGACCTAAGGATAGCGTTGGTGAGGTTGAAACATTTCCTGCATGTCACAAAGCCAAGGACAACTGTGTTATGATTCAACTCACCTCACTGAAGTAAATTAGAAATTAGATACATTTTATTTGGGATAAGAGTAAAAAGTGTGGTATAACTCAAATAGATTAAGAAGGAAAAAAAACAATCTGAAATACTGGTGCTTCCATATCTTTCACCTTTATATTAACCGTGTTCTAATCCTTCATTGGGCCAAAAATTCGGGCCTTCAAAATAGGTGAGTGAGCAACAAGCACCAATTTGTGAACCAGGGGAATTATCCCATAAACTTCAGAACTAACATCTAAACCCCATCTAGTATCCAAAAGTTCATCGAAATCCTGACCAAGATTTGACTCTTTACTTCTTCCCCATTGTTGAGAATGTGAAATCTAAATCACATCAAATAAATTTAATAAAATAATCAATGTGCCACTTTGAAATGATTCCCTCAATTCAATTCAAACAACAGAGTCGGTTTTAATTTTATCAAATTTAAATAATAACAACTCAAATGCATAGATCAAGATATTGCCAAGTTACATAATGTTAAAGGGAAAAGTAGATTTGAGAAATATGAAATAGCTCAGCCAAGCCTAACTTTGAAATTCATCTAAGTATGATCACGTACCACACCCACAGTGAATTTTATGCTATTTGATCAAAGGATGCCATAGTTTTTTGAGATAAAATTAGAGTAAAAAGAAAGCCATTAAATTTTCAAGTATTCAATTTTTTTGGTAGTTCAAAGAAATCCCAAGTGGTAGAACCATTTCATAAGTTTATTTTACAGTTGATACTTGATCTAGCTTGACATGACATACTTCAAGGAATGAAAATTCACAAGCCAATGCCAACCTCTGAGGCCAACGACCTTCTTTGCGATGCCATGAAGACCAATCACAACAAATTTTGTCCTATTATTTCCAGTAATAACAACTTTAGTGTGCCTAGGTAGCACAAAAGTTAGTTGTAGAAATTATGGTGTAGATTTACAATTTCTCATTAATTTTTAATCAAAATCACAAGACACAAGCCTATTCTACTACTCTACAGAATTCAATTCACAGTTTAGAACACCAATCATAAACATGTAATGAGAAATAACACATATGCACATAGTTTTTTTCAGGGGAAAGAAATATGTTGAAAACCCCTTTGTCTGCTTACATTAATATGATGAATAGAGATGTATCACAATTGCTTTGCTCAACTGAGCACAAATTTCAAGTGAATAACCTATCTCTCTACGCATTGAGAAGCTATGACCCAGACTTAGTCAATTTTTGCCTCTACTTGAGCCCCTATTTCCTTATACAATTCCTTGAGAAATTAGGCATTTATTATTTAGGAATTTCTTCAATTTTTACCTCTTCTTGAGCCTCTTCTTGGATTGTGAAATTCCCAATGTTGATCATCTGATTGCATGCAACACTTGTACACTTAAGACTAGTATACCATTGATGTTACATTGCCTTGAATTCTCCACCAAGGATGGGGAACTTGAATTCTCTGCATGCACTAGTTATTTTAGGTTGATTGATGATCACTGAGTTTTACTAAAGTTCAACTGCACAATTGACCTTCCATTAGTTTCTCCAATAGTTAGAACTAGTTTAACTGAAAACAACTTGAAATAACTAACCTTGATTGCTACAAATTAATCGCACATGCTTAATTGAACTCTAACTCCTCCAAGTCGAATTTACTGAGTAAACTAGGTGACACAAGCCATGTCACACAAGTTAACTTCATCCAAGTTGTATGTTGGTGTGGAAATTCAAATTTTCTCAATTTAATCAAGGCAAAATCAAATTGAGATTTTCTTGTTGCATTTTTCAATAGTAGTAGTCTAATATTTTTGTGCAAACAATATAAATACTAATGTGAACCCTTATTTGTAGGGAATAATTGATGGCTATTCCCTTTACAACCTAAAACATTATAGAAAGAACGAAATTAGAAAACCTAGAAGAATTACCATAAGATTTGACAATGGGAAAGGAAAATAAAGAAGTTTATTATTACTGGATTAATTGAAACCCTAAATAATTTACATGTTGACGGAAGATTTCTTGTTTGGAAATGGTTTCTCTTTAATACTTAAATCCTTTGCTCATATCATTGCCAAATAGTATTTGGATTGTACCCAAAGCCTTGTCGACAAATAAAAAAAGTAGAGCAATGAGGTTAGTCAACTAGGGTAACCTAGATCTTTCAAGGTAAACATTCCTTTGAAATATATGTGAGGTATAACAGAGGGAAAGTAGAAATTATGACTACTTGAGAAACTGGGAAATAAGTCGAATGAGCGGCCCAAGCCGACAGTTACATAGATTCAATCCCTTTAACCAAGCTAAAATTCTTTATAACACCGGAATTAGGGTAACTACCTTGTGATGATCCAAAGGTGGAAAATGTTTTAATTGTCTAACACATGAGACCAATGGTGCACGAATGCACACAGTGTCAAGGAGGAGAGTTCTTCCCAAAGGAACGCCTTACGAAATAATTATTAGTGGTGGAACTAATTGGAAGTACTAAATATATGTATTAGAAGCGTAATGAAAATAAGTTTTTCTATTTTAAGATTAAATTAAAATATTTTATTTGTTAATGTTGATAAACAAAGTATAAATAAAGAGGGGTAAGTAAAAAAATCCTACAAATAAGAAAAAGGGCACATGAGCTATATAAAAGAAGATGGCAAGTTTGAGATAACCTCACATAAGCTAAGGTGTGATATGACAATGTGGAAATAGCTCAAAGAGAAAGGTGACAAGGTTATATCACATGTGCAATGCAAAGGAAGTGTAAAAAGAGTAGTATTTTTTACTTCATTGTAAAGCATATAGCCACATCAAGAATGGGTCAATGCTAGTGGGAATTTGTTGGTGGCTACATAACAATGTTTGATGATAGGCTATTGGTGGACAATATGAGAAGGGTCAAGCATGGAGAAGAGCTAAGAGAGGTTGTAGTAATAGCAGTAGTAATAGAACCAATGGAAATTGGTGACAGTAAGGAAGCTAAGCAAAAAGAACAAGGCACTAGGAAAGCATAAGATAACCTTCTTACTTTGATGTGAATTTTGACTCTAAACACCAAATACAACTCTTATAATATTTTGAAAATTTTTATGCTTATACTAGAGCCTTTTGTTTAAGGTTGATAGTAGATAAGTTTATACATATGGCAATAAACATGAAAAATAACTATAATCAAAAGTCATAGATCTAATCTGTATACTTTGTTAATACTCTATCATTTACCAAAAATCTATGAAAGATGGAAAGAATAAACACATTGTTAGAACATACCAAATTAAGGGGATGGAACAAAGCAACTCATTGCTAAAAGCCATCAAGTTGAAACATGCACTATTGAGATTTTGAAAAACCCATGTTTGTGAATATAAAACAAATAATAATATGAGTATAAATTTTGGAATTTTTGTGGGTTGTAACATTAAAATAAATCATCAAATTTCTTGAGGGTTTCAAAGTGTGAGTCATGTTAAATCAACAAATGTGTTATGTTATAATGCAAATATTTAAAATGTGTGGGTCATATTAAAGTGGCAATATTATTATGTGATAACACAGAGATATTAAATGCGACTCATGTGTTAATATGGTCTTCTAGACAATGAAGTCAACTGCAAGTCTTGGGTGAGTTTGATGAAATATATACTATTCAATTATGGCTCTTTATTGAAGATACTTGAATTTAAAGAGATTAGTACACCATACACTATATATATATAATATATATAATATAATATATATAAAATAATAATATATATATATATTATATTATATATATATAATTATATATAAATATATATATAATAAAATGAATTATGTTAATTCTAAGTGTAAAGAATCTCTACTCTACTTTGAAGAAATATTTTGTAGCTTAAATTTCTTCCCTGGAAGCAATTCAAACTGTGAGCATATTTTGTTAGCTAGTAGAAAGTGCACTTAACTATAGTGGAGTAGAAGGGTTTTTAAATTTTTAATCATGTGCTACTACAAGTTGATGGGAATATACTAATAATATATGTTATTGAAAATATAAGTTGAAGGACACAACTTGGCACACACCAATATTTCCACTTGGCCTCTAACCTTAAAACTTACTTTGTTGAGTTCTATCTAGACATTGTTTCTAAGTTTGTAATTTTGATGTTTATATATAGTTCTAACATGCAAAACTTGACGCGCAATCAACACTATATAAACATATATGACTACCTTGTTTAAAATCATATATATCTAATTATGTGCAACACACAAGTGAGTCATTATGTACATTCCAAAGTTTGATAATGTCTATCATTGTAAACTTAAGCTATCTAGGCTCATCTCCCTTTGAAAATTAGAACTTTTTATTTCTATTTCGACCAAAACATACTTACAAATTCGTATGTGAGACCTGATTGGAAAGAGATCATTTAAAAATTATGAGGAGATCAAAATGTAGTTATGGAGAATTGACACTACTAATGTTAATGTGAAAAACATATTTACATATTCCTATGAGAAGTGAGAAGCCTTTACATTAAAATTCGAGTCCACTTAATATACTGGACAATTCTAGTTCATCTAATATAGTCGTTGGATCATAACAAATTGAGACAATCAACTATTTCATTACAATGTCAAATCATCAAAATCATTGTCAAGTGAGCACCTAGATTTCATTAAAACCATTGAAAGATTCAATATATTGCCAATAAATATTCATGTGTAAAGAGTACCCTATGTCACGCAAAGAAATTGTTTTTCTCAAAATATTGATTTACATTGGTTGTTGGGTGTGGATCCTGATTATCTTCTTTATTCAGAGGTATCACCACGTTGGACCCCAGTTTGTAATGGGGAAGCAACGCCTCCTGTTTGATCACCGTCAGGGGGGTCCAGGGGGGGAAATGGCGATTTTATGAGCCCCCTGGAAGGGGTTCATGGGCAGCACCGCCAAAGCTAAAAATAGATGTAAAATATTGTAATTTCATAGTCAATCTGAGTTGTTCATTAGGCGGATGATCTGACGGTAGAAGTTATGTTTAATTTAGGTTTTTTTCCCTAGAAGGAAAACCCTTTCTATATATGAGGTAATTGTAGTTCAGCTTTTTATATGTGTGTATTATGAGCGAGAAAGAGAGAGGAGATTGTGTGAGAGTGAAGAGGAAACTACAATAGGTTGTATCTCTTCATTTTCTAGGATAATATACAAAGAAGGATTGGTTGTTTCTCCATGGACGTAGGTGAAACTGGGTGAACCACATATATCTGCATCTCTCTTGTTTTATGTGTTTAATGTGTTTGTGTTTCTACAATATTTTATGTGTTCCATTGCTCTGTAATATATAATTTTATAACATTGGTTTTTCTTTCTTTTTTTAATATTAAAGTATGATCGATAATAGAAGATCTATTCATCCATCTTCACATTTTTTTAATTCAATTTAAAGTTCCCTAAATTGGGCATGGCGTTATCATTTTTTATGAGGAGGAAATTAACATTATGGATTTTCTAAGTTAATTTTCTATAATGTTCTTTTGACAGTGTTGGATTTTTCCAACATTGTAATGGGATATCCTTAATGTGAAGTCCCAATAAGACCTCACACCATTTGGTGTAGGAGTCCCATCCATTCCTACAGTCCGACCACGATTAGAAAGGTTTAAATATATGCCTTGGTTACAAACCAACACAAGAGAACACAACACCACTTTGGGGTAACAAGAATGTGAGCTTTGTGAGACACCCAATGTAAGGTGTACGAGGGAGACTTCCATAGCTGGTGAGAGAAACGAATCACCGATTAGAAAAGTAATAGTACTATCCTCAAGATGGACCTAGAAAGGAAGAGAAAGGCTTTTTGAATACCTGTAGATTAGTCGACATGAAAGACAACAATTATTGAAGAATAACAACACTCATTCAATAACATCCATAGCTAAGAAACACATTAGTTCATTCACTTAATATGTATTTAAAGCAACATATATCATAAACATAAACAAAATAGTCCAACTACATCTATGATACATGTATGAAGAAGCATCAGCTCATTGAGCTTCTGATTATAAGTGCAAGATCCCAAGTACACTATTACATAGATGAAATATTATAACCAATAGTGGAACACGAAGCCACAACTTGCTTCTCCAAAGAATGATTTATCTCATATGTCTTACAAGAGAATCCAAGGCAAGACCTCTAGAATCGAAGCATTCCAAAAATTCCATTTGCTTGAGTTATGTTGAGTTATTTATAACAAATATAAATAACCTTTGAGTTTCCTCATGACTCTTAGACTTATATGACTGTTCATATTCTATACATGACTTATTACATTCCATGTATGACTATTCATATTCCACATGTGTCCCTTGGACTTCATTAAATATCATTTATTACATAAGACAATTTACAAATGAGATTGTGGCCTAATAAGATAAAACTAACAATGGGAAAAAGACTCATCAAATGGATAAATCATTTTCTTCCTCATTATTTCACTTGTAATGTAAGTATGTCATGCCCTAAACTCCTTTGCGATGGCTTCAACCTAAACTGGAAAGTCCCCTTTGTGTCGCATCTTCACCTCTAGTGCCTTCGTTAGTATTTTCTTGGATTTTGAATGTACATTATTCCACAGCTATGAGAGATTTGATTGGTGCAATGGTGTACTATAGAATGATTTCCTTTATAACCTCCAAGCCTTCTTGTTTTGTTGGCTCTTTGATTTTTTCAATATATTCCCTGATCTCTAGGAAGATGACTTCTCTACCTCTGATTGCTTCAAGTGATCTACCCCATGTTTCCGTGTTAGAGACTCAAACCCAATATGCAGTCGATTATATGTAGGCATACTAGTAACTGACTATGCGCCAATATGCAAGTAGTTTTGTAGGTGGAGTCTCATGAACTGAACTTTGTCTATCTTTGTGGCAACCTTGTCCTTCTTTTATAAATGTTGTGGATCATCTAAATATTTGGCAGCCCACTCCTACATCTAGTTAGCTACTATGTTTGCTACCTTAAGGAGTTTCACCACTTCCTATGCATTCTTTTGAATGACAACAAGAGGATCCACAACCTATTGTATAAGTATCATCTCATTATATATCCACACCATGGTATCATCCATTGGCCCCAAATGTTCTTGCATGGCTGACTATTATTTTGCGGTGTTAAATTTATGTGATGAAAATCATTGATTCTTCCCCACAAGATGTTCTGTCTCTTACTTCACCACAACAAGTTCTCTTTTCATCTTGGCATTCTCATTCAACAAGTACTCAAAGTTATCCTCTTCCACTGTAGAGAATGCAACATTTTCCACCATGACTTTCCTAGGCTTCCTTCTGGTGTTTCCAGTTATCACCTTCTCTATAGACACTAAGGTTCTATTTTGAGTATCCTTTGGGAAATATATGTTCCTTTGTTGCATGATACTCTTATTAAGTTGATTGAACATTACACTGCATACACCCATGACTCTGTCTACTAGTGGAGGTGTGATCCGCATCTCTCGAAATGGAATATGACCACCTATGCGAGGATGTTCTCCTAGAGCATCTAGTTCTTCCTCCATTGGTTGGATAATATATTCTTCCTCAAATTGTTCTTTTTCTAGGTCTTGAATCAATTGTTCTTCTTACAATCTTTATGTTGCTTCTTCCTCCTGGGACTACCTCTATTGTTCTTCTTCTATCCTTCTCTTCTCTTGTTCTTCTGCTTGTTTCTTCTCCAAAAACTCATCCTACTAACTCTTCCTCACTTATTTTAATGCTTGAACAACTTATGAGTTCAAAGGACCAGCTTTCCACTTCTTGCTACTCTCACCAGCCGAATCATATTTGTTCCTCTTCTTAGGAGCTAATGTCCTTACTTGTAGAGTTATATGTCCTTCCTCCTTTGACTAGAAGTCTTGAGCTGGTGGGTCCTAGAGTGAACTATTTTTCATCCTTGAATGTGCCTTCATGTTTGCATTGTACTAGTTATTTTCCTTTTCATATTCTATTGTAGATATCGTAGAATACCCCGTATTGTGACCGACCCTTTCACAATGTTTCTTAACCACTTGCCTAGGATAATATCCATGAAATTCCTTAGTAGTGAAGTGTAGGAAATCCAACTCCTATATCTCTATTGTTGTTGCCTTATGGCTCTTTAACTCATATAATACAATCCTTAATGGAAAGATGGGCCAAGGGGCTTTCTTCCTTTTGTGAAAAAATTCACAATAATCCCTTGTCCAATCAATTTTCTACTTCTTTCATGGCCACTTTATTGGTCACGTATCGCGACATAAAATGAGGGGTTATCTGACAACAAAAACACCTAATGTGTGTCCCCTTAGGTGTTTCAAACCAATCTGTGATATCTCGTAGTGACTCCTTCATCAGATCAGTCATTCAACAAGGATCGATTTCAAATGTCATCTAAAAGATAATTGCAAAGAAGTGTTCAACCAATCTGTTGTGCATGCCTTTGAAGCTTGACTCTGGTAACACCCTACAATGGAAGTAAACTGGGAACTTTTTCTCGGGAGTTTAGTTCTAGTATAATTTTGGGAAAACATATAATGCATAGGTTCCATCAAGAAGAAATGCAGACTTATAGAATTCAGGTGCCTGGCTTTCCCTCAAAGATGATTTTGCCTGCCCGACGTGACGTTGCAACTCAAATGATAATATATCTGCCCAATTGAATACTTTACCTCAAGTGACTACCACGTTGAGCATATATATCCAATTCTCTTCAAACACCTTAGCATTCTTACGCCCATGCAATTGAAAACACATGGCTATTAGATATTGATATACATATCTGGGGATATTTTTCGGATAGACTGTGGATGGGCGATGATGAAACTATGTAGGATCTTGAGACCAAGATCTGATAATTTAACTAGTGTCAAGGTCACCCCATATAGTGTAGAAATCATCATTTGCTTATTTTGGGGGCTTAAGTGTCTTATAATACATCTGCAGATATTCTCCATAATAAGTGGTGACTTACCACCACTCTCACTGTGAAGCACAAGATAAGATTCATCCATGTGTGTGATGATCCACTCAATTACTTTTTCACAGGGGATGACGAGGAATATGCATGTGATCCTATGCATCCTAGATTTCTTGATATTGATATATGCATGCACATCTTCTAAATTCTCAGCAAACTTCTACTACATGAATGTGTTGTATATCTTGCTTCATGTGACCTTTGTAGTCTTGTCATTAAAGCACTAAGTGTTTGCATATATAGGAATAACTAGCTTGGTTACATCAACAAGTTCCTTATCACTTGCCTCTGATATTTCTTTGGAGGTCACTTTATGAGGAGGCATGTTTCCCATAGATGATGGAAGGGTGACAATACTTGCAACACGGACACTTTTTGTGGGAGCACACTCATGACAACAATATTAGCTTAAAACAACTAACTAAGTAGCAATACTTGTAAATTATGTACAACGAGCCATCACATGCAACTAGACATGAAAATCAATAAATGAAAACATAAAACCTCTTGCATGCAAGAGAAAATGAGAATGTAATTGAGGAGGGCGCACTTTCAAATCTCAAAGGCATATTAAGGGTTATCAAGCAAGTGAGGAAAACCATATATGGTGCACTGACGCACTCTGAAGGGTCGAAGAGATGGGTTATTCGGCCTTCATACCTTCTTAATCTTCCTATGCGCTCAAGAAGAGAAAGAGGGTGCACTTTAGCACTATGAAGGGACGAAGGAATGGGTTGACCATCCTTTAGGCATTCACAATGTGCCTATGCACTCAAAGGAAAGGAGGGTGCACTGTCGCATGTCGAAGGGAGAAAGGAAATGCTTCAAGCCTTCGTGGTGCACTCATGCACCTATAGGAGGGCACAATTCTTCATGGTGACGAAGTGTGCTCTAGAGGAAAACTTGGTCATTTAGGGCACACTCTTCAAGACTGATTGGGCTTCGAGCTCCGGAAGTGCACTCTACTTGGTGGAAGCTTAGAAACAAGTTTATGCAACAAGATTTGATGCTAATATGAGAAGAAGAAAGATTTGTAAGGCTATATAGAGGTTCTCGCATTCATGGTGGAATATGAAAGGTTAATAAATTTGTATCGTTTTTGCATGCGACAGTGAATTAACACTTGTAGGATGAAGATTGTACATAAATGTCAATAGTCGAATTGGAAAAAATAAAAATAAAAATAAATCAAGAATGACAATGAAATCATGACAGGCAATGAAAAGATTCAACATGCAAAACTTACTTGTGAAGCGTTGGTTGATGAAGAGTTTCCTAATCTCCAGTTGTGCACCCAACTTAGATGAGAATTATTAGTAAACGAATGATTAACTAAGTTTATTTAAACAAATTTACATGAAAAATTGACTTATGCATGAGAAGGGACATGCATGAAACTGGAAAGAGCACATTTCTTCAGCACAAAGGAGTGCACTCAGGTAGGGCGCACTTGCTCAGCATGAAGGAGTGTGCTCAGGTAGGGTGCACTTACTCAGCATGGAGGAGTTCGCTCAGGTAGGGCACACTTTCTCAACATGAAGGAGTGCGCTCAAGGAGGGTGCACTTCTTCAGCCCGAAGGAGTGTGCTCAACTCAAGTGTAAGTCTTCATCAACTTGGAGTGTGATTTTTATTTTCTAAGTGATTTTATCGCTTTTGTTTTCTTTTTCTTATTTTTTGTGCTTTCTAAGTGTGTGCATGGTGATAATGAAAGTTTCTACGTCAATAGGAGTGATGAGTTCACCTAACAATGGACTAGATAACTCAAGCGCTTCTAAGTGTGAAGTGACGACACTTAGGCAACATTGACTTAGGAGGATGTGACACTAGGAGAATACACACAAATGGTAAAACAAACAATGTGACGACACTAAGGGGATTGAAACAGAAATTATTGTAAGCTCCAAAATTGACATAGGCAAAAAAATTTGGAGGTCGTTGTCGCAGCGAAAACACTTGGCAATGTACTAGGAGAAGCCCAGCTTCTCTAAAATGGTTTCATTAAAGGGTAGAGTCTCATTTCTTGAATAAGTATTGATTTAATCAATTAGTTACCGTAGCTCCCCAATCTTACCTTATTAGAGATATATTCTTCCCAGTTCCACTACTCGGCATAACACAACATAAGACAAGCCATATTGTTATCCTATCAATGTAATTAAAGGAAATATAGCATTGCGAAATAAAAAGAATCATAGTATGAATTTTACATCTCCGGTGTTGCTCCACTGCCAACAAGCCTGGACAGTACCTCGACTGAGTCTCTTCAGGAACACAATTTTTTCTTCACTTCCATCGATCCTGGACAGTACCTTAGTGAAGTCACTTGCTTCACCTCCTATGCAGGAATCTGTTCTCTTGTTTCACCTTTTTGTTTTTCAATAGGACTATGCATATACACTTATTATTTTCAAACGGGTGGAAGAGGGATATTGATTTATTGAGAGCAAAGAGGTTGCTTCTTCAGAGACAGGTTTTAGACCTCTGATACTTTGTTCACTAAAAGTTTTCCCCTTATCTTACTCCATTCAGATAGATAAGCAAGAACACACCATTCATAACAGTACTGAGTGCAGGAATGATAATCCTAAATAGATACGGGTATTATGGCTTGGGATCATCGACCTGAAAGTGATGTAACTAAAACAAAGAAAAGGGAAATATATAAGCCAAGGGTTGTATGGTACTATAGCTTGCCTTGCACACAATTTAATCCACATTATCTCAAAGCTCAAAACCAGCCTTATTCAAGATAGGAAAATGGAAACGCAAAAAAGAAATGCAATGCATCTAACTAATTTCAAACCTATCATACCCTAAACTAAAGAGTGCATGGTCAGGTCATGTGAAATTAAACTTCCATTGTAGTCATAGAATTTTCTCCTAACCTTTGGACCATAAGATGTGATCGTGTGAAACTAAAGTAAAACACAGTGAAATTAAAAGGGTAAACAACGCAAACATGTGCACTGACGTAAAGAAATAAGAAGTGAAATCACTATAGTGCAATACACTTGGATTCTCTACCAAGAAAAAGGCTTCACAACAGCAATAACTACCGAACATCTAACCATAGAAGACTCAATGAGACGGATGCAAGTATAGGCCACAAGACATGGGTTCAAACTGAAAATGTTTTTCTACTAAGTCTATAATATGATCATGGAAACAACCTTTGGGGCAACTTAGACAAGAAATATTGAAGAAAGATAGATCAATGTGATAAGCGAAATCAATAAGTTGACCACAATCCATATTGTTGTGCAAGTGAAATTTTTTTTATGGATAATGTAAAAGATTCATTAAGATTCTTCTATGTTTCTTCATTATAGATTAGAGGTTTGCTTGAAATGGGATGTAGCGGTGGAAGTTCAATAGTCAAATTAATTTTTTTCCCCTTGGGGTTGAATAATTTTATGTGAAGAAAATAAACATCCCTCGAGAGAGAGTCAGCATCCCATATGATGGAATTAGTGATAAAATTTTACAAAATAATCATCAACCAACCTAAATCACAAATATTGTCATGGTGACAGGAACCTAACATAACCATCAGCATAGGTTGATGTGTCCTACTCATCTAAATTAATTTTGAATTCTGACAAGATTGATAATCAATCTAGGAGAACATGACTAGTTGCTTATCAAAACAACAATCAATGTTTAGATCATGAGATCCAAAAGAAGACATATTTTTAAGATTAGTACAAAAAGTTTCAATGATAAGCATGTCATCTTCTTGATCAAGAGGAGTCATACTTGAAATAAAATATTCGATGATCGCATCAAAGTCCATCTAAAATTCCCGTAAATCCAAGTCTTCATGTAGAAACAAATATTCATCCATGTTACTTGAACAATCATTACCATATAATTTAGAGAATGTGAAATCATTAGGGTCATGGTTTTCCAAGGGTTCCACTTGGTTAACGAGTGGAATATCGACTGGAGGAATATCAAGATTCAAAGATGGTTGATTCATGAGATGATATGAATCACCATCAAGGAAAAGATGTGAAAGAAAAATCAATTCTTCATTAGCAAATTGATCTTCTGGCTCAGTCATTGGTCTAGGTCCAACATATAGAACATCAAAAGGATGGGGACATGGGACCAAAAAAATACCCAGTTCTTCCTCAAGATGCTGAAATTTTCTTGATCATGGGGATATGGTGAATTTGATTTGAAATATTTCCCTGACATCCGAACTAAGAAACATAAATTTTCATCCAAGAATTGAGAGTCCACATCCTCATCTGGAAATTGATAACAAAGATGAAGGAATTGATCAGCGAAATGTACAATAGATTCATTTAATTCCATTCTAAGTTGATCAATTTCATTAATGAAATATATATACTCATATTTTTCAAAGACACGACAAAGTTAATTAACCAAATGTTTTATATATTTGATAGAAGAAGTGGGTAGAGAATAACACCATTGCTTTGCACAAACATCCAATGTAAGGGTAAACAACTGCTTGAGGATTTCTTCAAAATAAATGCCACTTGAAAAACAAAATTGAACAAATTCAACTATGTAATCAAGGATTGTTGTTGTACCCTTGCCATCGAATTTAAAATGTGACAAGTTATGTAAATTAAGGTCTTCGGGGATTGAAATATCGAAAGCTTTGGAAAAACACCTCAGGATTATGATTTGGGATGAAGCCATTAGAGGTGAGGGATTCAAACAGACTTCACAGGCTCAACTTGTCATTTGTCCCTCCTTCTAGTGCCAAAATTATTGACGGTGTTGGATGCTGCCAACATTGTAAGGGGATCTCCCTCATCTGAAGTCCCAATTAGACCTCACATCATTTAATGTAGGAGTCCCATTCAGTCATACGGTCCGAGAACTATTGGAAAGGTTTAAAAACATGCCTTGGTTACAAACCAACACAACAAAACACAACACCACTTTGGGGCAACAAGAATGTGATCTTTGTGCGACACTAATGTAAGGTGTACGAGGTATACTTCCACAGTTGGTGAGAGAAACGAGCCACTTATTAGAAAAGTAATAGTACTATCATAAAGGGGGACCCAAAAAGGAAGAGGAAGGCTTGTTGAATACCTGCAGATTATTCCACATGAAAAACAATCATCGTTAAAACATAACGACACTCATTCAATAACAACCATATGTTCGAAGTAACCGGAGTCTCTGAGGATGTCGGAGTGCTTGCTCCAACCAACCTAGGGGACTTTGATCCAGTCAAATGAGTTCGCTTTGTCTGGAATGGTTTCGCTTCTGGAGTCAACAACGGTTGACTCGTAAGTCTCTGCGAACGACGGGGTTTTGATTGAATTTCTTCCACTATTGCGGATTACTTGATCAACTCAAAATAAAAGGGGAAAATGTTTTCGAATTAAATGAATTTTAGACGCTTTGACACAACTTGTTTTTTCAATTTTTAAGAGTCGAGAAAAAACAAAAGATGACTCTATTCGCCTTCGATTTTTAATGAGCCTGAAGTGACAAGTGCTCAGATGGACCTTTTCTTTTAAGGAGTCTGAAAAGGAGCAAAATCGACTTCTCTGGAAATCTAGGCGGAGGGGATTACCAAACCAATCGCAAAACTACAGAATACTTTTTACGGTACAGTAGTCAATCTTCTCGAATGTTGTGTTCAGTGCATTGCGATTGATAGGGCAGCAAACACGACTTCCTAAGGATAAAGGATGCAACCTATTGTGGTCTCCCAATATATACTCGACGGTACGTCGGAGCACAAGTCCGTACTGGCACTTGCCATCTCAGAGTGGAGGAATCACCCAACCAACAATGAAAACAACAATTACCAGGCTTTACGA
>APFE031170258.1:16562-29525 GCA_000404065.3 Pinus taeda
CCGAGAAATATGCTGAAAAAACTTCCAAAACATAAAATAAATATATTAAAACCTATTTTATATTTTAATTTTTTAATATAAAATTATTAATTTTCATTAATTAAATTATATTTTTTAAATACATAAATAAATTAAACCCCACTTAAAAACAATAAAAAAACCCTAAAATGGTGAATCAGTCAAACTTAAACTCTAAAAAACCAAAATACAAAACCTTTAAACTAAATCCTAACCCTAACTCTATCCCAAACCAGCTTCGAACATATAGAATAAAAAACTGCAACTCAAATTTGTAATTCTAAAATATTCTAACTAGAAAACCGAAAAATATACTGAAACTTCCAAAAAAATAAAAAATAAACAAAACAATTTTATATATTATAAATTTAATATAAAATTAATTTCATTAATTAAATTATATTTTAAATATATAAAAATAAATTAACCCTTAAAAACAATAAAAAAACTCTAAAATGACGAATCAGTCAAACTTGAACTTTAAAAAACCAATATACAAAACCTTTAAACTAAATCTCAACCCTAACTCCATCCCAAACCAGCTTCGAACATATAGAATCAAAGAAACGTCCTCGCCTTCCCTTGCGGATTGACATCCACGTGTATGGTTACTTCTCCATATCTAATATTTTAATTCATGGACGCATTAAACTAAAAAACAATAATGCCAACCCTTGCATATATATATACACACCGAAATATACACACAAAGCTATATATACACACAACACGTGAGTACTTCACAGTCTTGATCGCAAAAAAAGGCAAAGGCGGCTAAAGGCAGAGGGCTCTGGTGATTGTAGGAAGTTTTACTCAGGCGTGCCACGCTCTGATGTTTGGTTTGATTTGCCGCTTCCGTGAGCTCAACTAAGCTCCACTATCAATCTACCCACGGCAGAATTTAGCAGCTCTCTGCTGTGACTTGATTGTAAGTTATCTGAGAATTAGTGCTTTCAACTTATTGATTGTTATTATTTAGGTTGAATTTTAGGGTTAAGAGTATAGCTTATTACATTAAAAGTTCGAATATAAGTAATTGAGGTTTAAAAATCGCCATGCATTATTTCAGGCTGGAATCTTGCCGTTCTGATTAGGTTTAAATTTATTCTGGACATGAACTTTGAAGTCCGGGTTAAAGAATGACTAATTTATTTTAGGTTCGATTGGTAGATACTGGGATTAAAACAATGGCCGCAACTCTTTTCGATTTTGTTTTCCCTTGAATGGTGTAAATTAGGGTTAAATGTGCATTTTTTTTCTGGCGTTGGGACACAGGGTTAAAGGATTTCGTGATTTTTGTGCAGGAGGATTTGGGTTTCACTTGTTGGTCGAAGGTTTTCAGTTTTATTTAGAAGCATGGATGCCAGGAGACTTGGGGATGGATGGCACTTCACTAAGGAGCAGATTGATAAATTTTCGCCTTCTAGACTCGATGGTATCGACGCCAAGAAGGAGGCCAATTTGCGGAAGTCCTACTGCAGCTTTATCAAGGACATTGGCGTGCATTTCCAGCTGTAAGTGAATTTACCTCATCTTTATTTGGTCTGCGCCTGAAAATTATTATCATTTTTTAAAAGGTCTATCAGGCGGCAATATAATTATTCTTAGCTTGCTGCACTATATCTATATCTTTTACCATTTTTCATATGTTGATTTTTGAGCAGCCGGAAAAGCTGCCACACTGAGTAGTTTCTTTTCTCATAAAAAAGTTATTTGGTCGGAGTGTTGTAGAATTATTTGATATAGCCATTATGATCAATATTTAGTGACAGAAATTGTGCGGAGCAACATTGCTTCCTTCTTGCACTATTGGTAGGTTCGTCTTATCATCTACCCTTGTTTATTAGCTAGGAATGAATGAATGCCTTCCGTGTTCTCAGTGTGGCTGCTCTGAGAGTCTGACGTTTGGTGTCATTGAGAATTTATTGTCATTTTGATATGAACAGGGACAATAGATAGATTAATATAGAGTATTTAAGTTGTATATGCTAGATACTGTACCTATGTAAATATCCTGATTCCTAGCATATACAACATTAAGTGCTCTACTGCAGTGGGGTGCATGTTGTTTTCCGTATAAAGTTGTATATGATGGGATATACTGTTATGATCTAAAGCCTTTAGATTAAATGTGTTATATACAACATTAAACCCTTTTAGATTGACATGCCACTCTATGGCTAGTCAAGACAGGAATGTTGTTCTATCGTAGTGAAACTTACTAAAACTGAACTTTTGGAGAGCATTTGACTGATTTCTATCCAAAGTTGCTGTTGGGGGACAAATTTAGGAAGAACTTAAAATTTTGCGATGATTGCTATGATAGTAGGATCTCTACTAGATTTCTTTAGATCTTTGTTCAAGATCTAGGAAGCGAGAGTTATTATATCAATGGGCAGACATGCCTTCCTCTTGCTGCTTGCTATTCCAGATCTATATCAGTTGCCTAGTGTCTTTTAAAATATTTCATTCTTTTCATATAGATAATGAAAGAATTTGAATGATATCTAATATCCCTTAGACTCTTCGTTTACACTATTAACTTTCATTTAATTTTATTAATAATGGAAAGTATATTCCATGGTACTTTTTACATAGGCCAGGCAAATAGGCTTGTCCCATCTTAGGCACCTTTGTATCCCTGGTGGAAGTGTACGAGGTAAAAATAAAAGAAATTTATATTCAAATTCTTTTGTTCTTTTGTCTGTTCTATCACCCTATATTTTCCAATTCTTGTGTCAGGGGTTTGAAGCTTGTAGTTGTGCCAAGCCTTGTTGGAAGCTGTCACTAGTATAGTTTGTATAATCCTCCAAACATATCTTGTCGTGTTATTCTGTCACTATACTGGTTGGAAAATTGTGAGGTTTTGGATCCTTTTCTCCTATCTCTCCTTTCCTATTAAATAGGGCTTTATGAGTGTTGATAGGAAATGCTTCTTGCATTTGTGCCACAGGAAAACACATTAGCAAACACAGATATTCACTACCATTCTCTGTGATACTATAAGGAACAATTGTGTGTGAGAGGACCTTCATGTACAGTGTAACTGGATAAATGTATGTGAATTTTTACTTATTTTAAGAATTGTAAGTTCATTCTATTAATAACATCTGTTCTTGGAAAAGTTATCCTTGTTGGTTATGCATTTGAAGCATTTAATGTATACTGCAACCATTTTTCCTTTAGATAGCTTTTCAAGAATGTTATAGGACAGGGAACTCTAATATATTGTGTATGTTTCAGGCCTCAGGTAGCTATTGCGACAGCTATTATATTTTGCCATCGCTTCTATATGCGACAGTCCCACCGAACAAATGACAGATATGTAAGTATTTCAATTCTATTTGACAGTCCCACCTGAACAGATGACATATATGCAACCCTTGTGGGCGTTTTTTACTTGGTGAACTCTATGATTCTGATGGTTTTAGTAATTCTGTTTTGATTTTCAAGGGAATTTAAAATTTATAGCCTATTGTTCCATGTTTTCAGTTTAAACTTTAAATATCTGTTTATTTTTACTTGAAATGAGGGTACTTGTTTTGGTATTAAGGAATAGTTTGTTTCTTGTAGGATAGTCTTAATCAGACCATGGCAACTTTCTTATACACTTTAATTAACTTGACTATTATATGGGCTTTGTAAGCATCAGGATTTAGTCTTTCTGAGTATAGAGACATTTTTAAGACATGAAATTACATTCACTGTTGTCTTCCTTTGTTTTAACAGTATATGGGTTTACAAGTATGGCACTCGTAAATTTCATATACGCGTTACGTTACATAAAATATTACTGATCCTGTCCAATTTGTACATTGGGAATGCTCCTTTGTTTTAACAGTATCTGGGTTTACAAGTATGGCACTAGTAAAATTTCAGATATGTGTTATGTTACATAAAATATTACTGATCCTGTCCAATTTGTACATGGGAACGCATTCAGCTAAATATCAATTCCTTGCATGTTTGATCCTTTTTGTCTTGAGGTGTGCTTGAAAATTTGTTGCTTTGCTAATTTTAGTTCAACCAGATTTTGCACTGACAAAATTCATTTAATGTGACCTGCAGAATATGATGTAATAAATTCTTTTCCACTATAATAAAGAAATCAAGTCTTTGATGGTTAGTGACATCACCAAGGAGATGTGTATGATTAACATAGGTTTGTTGGTTCAGACCATATTTAAATTCCCAATCTCAGTTCTCTGTGCCTCTGCTTGTTTCATAGTTTGTCATTCAAAATCTCTGGGATTTTTTGCAACTATGTAAACTGTGTTTTGCTGCATGATCTTTTAACCGGGGACATGGCAGATATGCACTTTTGATGGGAAAGCACATTTCTCTCTTGTGAAATCATCAATATTAGGCATTCTGTCAAATTCTCTGACCTAGGCAAGACACATTTTGGAAGGTCACCTATTTTCAAGGTTTCTTTAATTATTTCTGAATAGCCAGGTTTGCCATCCCAGTTTGCAACAGCAACAAACAGGAATATATGACTCCTGTTTTATTTCATAAATTCCTATTTATTCTCAACTGACAACTTGCCATTCTTAATATATATCACCACATTGATATCAACAATTTTAGGCGGTGGTGGAGTGGATGGAGATGGGAGTAAACTGAACTTACCTTTCATTATAAGGCATGCAAAGAGATATAAGCTAATATCCATATATTTTTTTTGTTTGTTTTCAGTTCAGTATGTTTATATTTGTTGGGGATGCATATTATGATTGGTCCAAATATTGTAATTGTAGCCTTTTACTGATTTGTTATATCTTCTTCATTGTGTAGATTATTGGGACTGCATGTATGATCCTTGCTACCAAGGTAGAAGAAGTTGGTTTGGCTCTTCGAGATATAACAATGCTGTCCTATGAAATTCGGCACAAGAGGGACCCAACTGCTGCTGAACGTATTAGACAAAAAGTATGGTGTATAATGTTGCAGCATGTTTTATGTCCTTTGGCTAAGGGGTCTTGCTAATTTGATGTTTGTTTAGCATTCTTGGTTTGCATTTATGCAACTTGCTTTATGATATTTAAATTTGGTTTTCAGGAGTGCTATGAACAACAGAAACAGTTGGTAGTCATGGCGGAGCGGATTCTCCTTTCCACGCTGGCCTTTGATTTTAAAGTGCAACATCCCTACAAATATCTTGTTTCTGCAATCAAGATTTTTAAAGTTGAAAAAAGTTCTTTAGCACAGGTAGCATGGAATTTTGTGAATGATGGGTGAGTGTTCCAGTTCGATCCTTGTTCTTACAACACTTTTAATTTTATGCATTTTGGATTGAATGCATTTTTGAATTTTCAATGAGGACTAGAAAATTGCTTTGTGTTACAGACTGATTACAACACTCTGCTTCCAGTTCAAGCCACAACATATTGCTGCTGGAGCTATCTTTCTTGCTGCTAAGTTTTTGAAGGTTAAACTGCCATCAGATGGAGAGAGGCCTTGGTGGGATGAGTTTGATGTGACTCCTCGCCAGCTTGAGGGTTGGCTTATCTGCTCTGATATAATTTGGGGATTTTGTAGTGTTCGGATTCATAATATGCAGAAATTTTAAGGATAATGTCATCATATCCAAATATATTGTTTGACTATTCATACACATCAACAATTGTCAGGCGAGATATATTTTGGAAGTAGGGGACTGGCTATTATAAGTGACTTGTCCATTTGTTCCATTCGGACATGTACTCACTGTACTTGTTAATTTCTATGCAGAGGTTAGCAATCAAATGCTGGAGCTATATGAACAAACTAAGTCAACGGCAGCATCCACTTCAAATGACATCAGCTCTCCTCAAGGTATGGATGATAAATTCAAGTCTTCACATAAAGAGTATTATACAGATAGGTTTAGTCTGGTGAAAAGACCATATCAAAAGAAGTTATTCCAGGAAACATCCACCATCTATTTATTAGAACTATTTTTTTCACCTCAGCCTGATTGTGATGATATCGCAGGTCAAGCACCAAATATAAATTCATGTACTGCCAAGACTGGATGTGATACCATGCTTGGGCATGTAAATCAAGGTTCAGCAATTCCAAAAAATTTTACAAACTGGTCAAAAAAGAGCACATCTGAAGCAATAAAGAACTCAGCCACTGAGAGTGAACTAACGTTAATGGTAAGCTCAGGTAAAAGGGGTAACACAGATATACAAGAGAGTACTTATCAGGTTGGAGAAAGGAAGAGGAGGAGGACGTCCCAATTGGATGGTTCTGATTCATCTGCTATGCCTGCTAGAAATGGGTACTCAAGTTCTTGCAAGTTTTCTCAGAAGGATGCACCATTTGGTGAAATATCGACTCTTACTTCTGCTGATAAAGAACCTACAACCAAGGGTATGGTTCCAAAGCAAACAAAAGATGGCCATGACCAGCGGAGAAACAGCATTTACTGATGGAAGATATGAACACGTCACTGGCAAGGAGCATAGCTACTATCAAAATCAGGAACAGATAGGTACCGTGAGTCGTTTCTGGCAGCAGCAAATATGAAATCTATGCCACTATTGCAATTGCCTGAAGCAAATGACTATTTGTAGCAAGGATCACTAAAGCTGGTTGTGAGTACAGGGAAGGAGGTTTAAAAGCAATGGTTGCATGTTTCTTTGCCAATTGGCTAGAAACACTGCTAATCATAGTTGAGTTAGCATCATTGAATGCATTATCCCTCGGTAAGTATTGCGGAATTCATATTATAATGATGAAAGGTGAAGCCTAAGGCTTATAAGTTATTTGAATACAAGGAGAGGTTATTCATGTTGGCTATTGTGAAGCCTATTTTGCTTTCATATGATTAGCCGTGTTTTGCTCATGTTGAAGCTTAAAATGTACTTGGCGAGTGTGTCTGATTTCATCAATTTCATTCTTGGCCTGGTTTTAGATACGGGAATAAGATCACTGCAGAGAAGTTTCGTTGTTAGATTTACAGATGAAGTGAATTATGAAAGCATAGTTCCTAACTTTTACATATAAATAACATCAATATAATTTGTCAATTTTGCTCGTGGAATGTGTTGTTCATATTGGGAATATAATTGCCCAATTTTGCCTATCGGATCTGTTAAGCCCATTTGATCACATAGGGAATATAATTGTCCAATTTTGCCTGTTGGATATGTATGTGTTAAGCCCCTTTCATGACAGTGGAATACCATCTCCAGGTTCAAATGCCAGGGCTTAACACCTGTCACAATTTACACACAAGGGCTTTACACCCATCAAAATTTGATCAATCCAGGTTCCTGGGTTGTTTGCAGGGTAACTCCTATCCCAACTGGTAACCCACACCACTAAACTGCAGCCCAATGCAAATTGGCATTTTTCGTTGTTAGATTTACAGATTAAGTGATTTATGAAAGTATAGTTCCTAAATTTTACATATAAGTAACATTCTTATAATATGCCAATTTTGCTCGTCGGATGTGTTAAACCCCTTCGTTCACATAGAGAATATAATTGCCCAATTTTGCCGGTCGATGTGTTAGAAGCCCCTTTGATCAAATAGGGAATATAATTACCCAATTTTGGTCGATATGTGTTAAGACCCTTTGATCAAATAGGGAATATAATTGCCCAATTTCGCCGGTCGGGTGCGTTAAGCATCTTTGATCACAGGGACACCAATTCCAGGAATGCAAATGCCTTCACATGCATGCAAGAGCTTAACACCTACCTATCACATTTTACACAACATTTTACACAAGGGCTTTACACCTATCAAAATTTAACAAAAGGGATTTACACCGATCAAAATTTAAACAACCCAGATTCCTGGGTTGTTTGCATGGTAACTCCCTTCCCAACTGGTTACCCACACCATTAAACTACAGCCCAACGCAATATATATATATATATGGTAACTCGAGGTTTAAATGCCTTTCTTCATATGCATGCAAGGGCTTAACACCTATCGCAATTTAAACGCAAGGGCTTAACACCTATCACAATTTACACACAAGGGCTTTACAACTATCAAAATTTAAACAAACAAGGGCGTTACACCTATCAAGGATTGTTTGCATGGTAACTCCCATCCCAACTGGGAACCCACGCCACTAAACTACAGCCCAACGCAATAGATATATGATGTATTTAGTATATATCCTATCGTATTTTTGCATGGTAACTCCCATCCCAACTGGTAACCCACACCACTAAACTACAACCCAACGCAGTAGATATATGATGTATTTAGTATATATCCTATTGTATTTTGGCATGGAAAAGTCTTTGAAAATTATAGCTATATTTATTATTCTGTCATGGAAATTCGAATCCTTGAAAATTATAGCTATATTTATTATTTAGTGTATTGCACCATATTTTGACATGGAGATATGGGATTACGAAAATTATAGCTGTTGTCAAGTCAAAGTAGAGCTTGGGTAATAACATGTTTTCTTAAGAGGCTACAGTTTACAGTTTCAAATTTATATTATCTAAATTTACTTTTTAGATGGTTTTTTTGGTTTCAAGAATAAAAATATCTCATAAATTACCATATATTGACACTGATAATGGTATAATTACAAATTCAGTAATCAAATTATTCTATGAATGGTATATTAATAAAGAGTTTTAATACATGAATTTGATTAACCGTTTGCCATCACTCTATGGTAACCTAAAATAATGTACTCGATAGATCATAATTCGGGAAAATGGCAGAGCTGGGCCATGCCATCACTCTATGGTAACCTAAAATAATGTACTCGATAGATCATAATTCGGGAAAATGGCAGAGTTGGGCCAAGCAGTTGGTTAGGTGACCTTCGTCTTCTTAAGTAATTAATATTTCTTTTTAAAAACTTGAAAGGATTTAATTTCTATTAATGATGTACTATAGGGGAGTGATATAGCTTTCCTGATAATCGAATACGGCCTTACATTTTTGCAGCTTTACTATTCTTACTGTTTGCTTTTTATCTCAAAAGCTTCACTTTTCTGCATTCTGTGTAATGGAATTTGTTTAAGTCCATGGCATTCAGATATTGAAGGTTGGGAGTTTAATGTGCAAACTGTATCGAAACTCTATCTGAAAATTACAATCTACATGTGCGAAAGGATCATCACCCATCTGCTTTCAAAACTATCTTCTGAAAATGCAGCCATTGAAGTCCCAGATAAAAAGTCAGTACTGAGAAAATTTTACACTCTTGCATCCATTTGCTTTTTGTTTTCTATCTTGAGTGATCAGAGGGTCTTCATTCTTGCTCAAAACTATCTTCTGAAAATGCAGCCATTGAAGTCCCAGATATAAAGTCAGTACTGAGAAAATTTTACACTCTTGCATCCGTTTGATTTTTGTTTTCTATCTTGAATGATCAGAGGGTCTTCATTCTTGCTCAAAACTATCTTCTGAAAATGCAGCCATTGAAGTCCCAGATTAAAAGTCAGTACTGAGAAAATTGTACACTCTTGCATCCGTTTGCTTTTGTTTTCTATCTTGAATGATCAGAGGGTCTTCATTCTTGCTACCTTTGAATTATTAGAGGGTCTCCATTCGTGTTATCTATCGGAGGGTCTTCATTCTTGCTACCTTTGAATTATTAGAGGGTCTCGATTCGTGTTATCTATGAGCCTTTTGAGCATGTGCTTGTTTGAATAGTTATCTAACTTTTCAACATGGAATTATGATTGTAATTAAACTAAAACTTGTAGTTGTTAGTCAACGATCAATTATATTGGCAGAGATAAGGATTCATGTGAAGTGGTTAGTCTATGGAACACATGAGACACACAGGGAGCGCTAATTTATTCAATGTCCAACAATCTCCCTCTAGTGTGAGGCTGGTGCGTAACACTCTAATACCATTTGTTGGGAATCACGATTGCTATTAGACCAAAACCTACAGGTGTTAGTCAATAATTGTATCCCTAGAGATAAGGATCCACGAGAGGTGGTTAGTCCATGTCATATACCGCACAGAAATTGCTGATTTATCCAATGTCTAACCCATGCTCCATCTTAACATGGTAATTTCCTCCATTGTGCTCTCAGTTTGTCAATTTGGCCTTCATTTTGCACATTGTAATATACCTAATTATATTTTTCCACGGGCATCTGACCTTGTTTCTACAACAAATTAAAACTGCTTTCTACTGTTCTTTTCAGTCAAGTATGTCTGGCAGGTTTGTGTTCTTTTGATTCTCAAAGACAACGCATTGGGGGGGCGTGTATTACCCCTTTTGCTGTTCAAAATTATTTGCTGCTATTCTCTTTTGTAGTGTTCTCTGCGCCTGGCATTACCTTGTCTTTTCGCTGTGGTTAAATATGATGATAAACGAGAAGGCTTGCTCATTCAAAAGCATGGTGAAGTGGTTGCATCCATGTCGGTTACCATGAGGGTTTTTCTGTAATGAGGTTAATTCTCTGCACGATATTTGCACTGTTGTAGATTTCTAATTGAGGCCTTATGGATGAGGTTGGTTCATTGATGAACTAATCGTTGGCTTTAAGAAGAAAAGTTTATAGCAGAGCTTCATTGCCCAACGTCCTGAAAGTTGAGGCGGCCGATGCCACATCGGTGCGACAAATATTAGTTTTTTTTGACGAACACAAGGACTTGAACGTAATTATCATATTACATCGGCACTTCTTGTTCCGCTGAAGGGTGTAATGTCAATGTTTTTGATGAATATTAGGACTAATGATTGTGTTCGCTTACAAACTTAAGACAGGTCATTTGGAGGATTCCATTAGTCTATTACGAACCTTTTTTTAATCTGCTTTTAAGAAGTGAGGAATTAATTTAGCTTTGGGCATTTTGTTTAAATGAGATGGCATTTTGTTTCCGAACTTAACATGATATTGATATATCTTTCTGAAGTTAATTTTATTTTTGGATAAGTTTTATTCGTAGAAATCATTTTTATATTTCCGTAATATTTATTTATCCCCTCTCAGTATTACTTTTGTCTAACAATTGGTATTAGAACTAGTTCCTTTGTTGTAGTTTGATCGTTGAAAGGAGAGTTCGAGAAGGGAGAATGGTTGGCTATGACGTGAAAGTTCCAACTTATGGAAGATGAGAATGGAGGGCACCTCATGAGCTTAGGTTGATGTCTTCTCTGTTGTGGCGTCTGGATATGTTGTTCTTGATGTTATTCCTTCAGACCCTGATGAAAAGTAGAGGTATCAAAACAATGTAAAGGCTAGAAATGTCATCATTAGAATGAGCTGATAAAAGTAATGCATTGAAAATTAGCTAAAGAGGTTTGGGACAAACTTGAGAATAACTATGAAGGTGTTTAGAAAGTGAAGAAAGCAAAGCTCCAAATCTATAGGATGAGGTTTGAGAGCTTGAAAATGAAGGAAGATGAAACTATTGCATAATATTTCAGAAGAGTTGAAACAATGACCAATCTGATCAAGAGCATAGATTTAAAATTTGAAGATGAAGTCATTATTAAGAAAATCTTGAGGTCTTTACCAACAAGATTTAACCTAGAGGTCTTTGCTATTGAAGAAATCCCTGATTTGTGCACTCTCACTATGGAGCAATTGCTTGGAATTGATACAACTTATGAGATGCGTGTTATTGAAAAGAAATCTGAATCTAGTGAAGCTACTTTCAAGGCCTCCAAGAAGGTCAAGGTTGTTACCAAAAAGCTCAAGAAACTTCCAAAGAAAATCAAAGAATAATTTGCATTTGCCAATAAATTAAAGTGAGGTAATGGAAAGTATAAAGACATGCTTCCTAAGTGTTTTGAATGTGGAGAAGTTGGACATTTTTCTACAAAATGTCCACTCAAAAGAAGTAAAAAGGAGGAAAAGGAGGAAAAGGAGAAGGATACGAAGAGCAAGGAGAACTCAGAAATTTGAAAAGCTAAAGCTCAACAGAGGAGTTACTCCAAAGAAGAAAATAATATTTCAGATGAAAGCTGTGAGAAATCTCCATCAGAAGAAGAAGAGCACAATGAATGTGCTTTTATGGCCCTTAAGTCCAAAGATGAATCAGAAAGCTGTGAGAAATCTCCATCAGAAGAAGAGCACATTGAATGTGCTTTTATGGCCCTTAAGTCCAAAGATGAATCAGACCTTGAGGATGGAGAATTTGATTATGAAGGTGAGCTCACTACTGCACTTGATGAGCTAAGCAAAGCTAGAAATAAAAACAAGCTGCTAAAGGAGGAAATACGCAAAGTAAAAGGGAATAAACCCTCTTTGGTTGGCAATTCTTTGAAGATCCACTTTGATGAGCTTGAGAAATTCAAAGAAAATTTGTCACAACAAATTGTGATTCAACAAAATAATTTGGCCGAGTTGGAGAAATAAAATGAATATTTGAAGCAAAATATTGGAGGAGCTCCCATTGCATGCACTCATGAAGAAGACATCATTTGCTTAAAGAGAGAATTGGAAGAAGCGAAAATGAAAGAGAATGTGCTCACCAATGAGCTTTAAGAATCTAAAAAGAATTGTCATAAACTTGAGGAAGAAATTGTTGTATTAAGGGCCAATCTATCAAAAGAAGAAACTAAAGCATGCCTAAATCAGAAATTTGTCAAGGAATTTGAAACCTTGCAGAATATTCTCAACATGCAAATATCACCTGAGGACAAAACTGGTTTGGGGTGCTGTAACGAATAAAATATATAAATAATATAAATATAATGTAAAATGATAATAATCATAATTAATTTAGTTAAGTAGTAATTGGTGTTGAAGAGGCATGTCTTATAAGACATGACTCTTCATGAAGAGACACTTGCGTGATATATAAGCAAGCTGCTTGTTCTCATTGTAGATTATCATTCTTATTCTTATTCATATATTTTAATATAATATTTATTTCCTTAATGGATATCTTCATATTCCAAGTTTTTTGGAGTAATTAATTTATAGAAGGAACTTTGTTCGCTTCATTTGGTATTAGAGCCACGTTTGGCTGATCACCAGGCGTTTGGCTATCAACTTAT
>APFE031170261.1:9577-26075 GCA_000404065.3 Pinus taeda
TTCAGAGAAAGGTTATTATACGCGGGTTTCATGAAGTATATTTGCGTACACAAGCGGGTTTCTGTGGGTCAAGGAGCGTAAATGTGTTTTAGACAAGAAAAAACAGTGGGGCAGGCTCTGATATGAGTGCTCTGACAGATATTGATGATTAATGTCTATATGCTCTGTTCATTAATTTTATCTGACTAAAAAAGATGCCTTAATCATTGACCTATTAACAATGCACAGGTAGCACAGGTTCAGGGGGAGCATTAGCCTTCACGTACATTCAGCATTTTTGGCATTATGGTTGCCGAGTCCAGCTATGGCTTCAGATATTTCTACCATTTGTTGATCAAGTCTTGTAAAAGTCTAGGGTGTGATATGTCTTGAATGAGTCCTCTTGGACAAATGATGTAATTTGTATCCCCACTTTACATGGGATGGATGATGTAATATTTCTTGTTTTTGTCGTGTATAAACAATTGGTATATCCCCACTTGGTTGGGTGGATGAGTCAAATTTGGTATATCTCCACTTGGTTGGGAGATGGATGTATGTATGAGTCATTGGTGATAGGAAGGTCATCCTCACATAGTTGAGTTATAGAGTCATGTTATTCTTTTAGAAAATATTTTTTTGCAGATTCTGCTTGTGCTCAGGAAGAGCATGGACGGTTTCAATGCATCTCAACATGTACAAAAGGGGAGCTCAATCAGAGAATTTAGCATGTACTTAGGGGGAGCATAACCAACATAATGTATGTCAAAGGGAGAAATTATCTTGGTCCAACCTTTGCCCTTGATGTCAAAGGGGAAGATTGTTGGCATTATGATACAGGTGTTGCCCTTGATGGGAACTCACTCAGATGAAAGGTCACAGTACAACATGTCAACGACAAAGAATTACAGATCGGATACAAAGAATGAAGAGAGAGAGGTATACGCAAGTTCACTTTGACCAAACTACGTATACACGCAGGTTCACTGAACACAAGTAGCATATACGTACACATGCACTTTCACAGAGGGAAAAGCGCGTATATCTTGCAAAACTAAATTTTTGGTCCAAGGTATTGACCCTGGGTATTTGGTCCTAAGTGGCTTTGGTCCATGGTATTGAGAAAGGCCTAAAACTATATAAGGAGGAGAAGATCATTAGGCCATGTGTGCAAGTATCGAATATCTGATGAAGTGTGAGATCTAGTATGCAGGTTATTGGCTTATGGTGCTGTGCTTGATCTGAACCAAGGGTGAACCTTAGCGGTTGATGAGGGATAAGATCTAATGATGGATCGGGATCTTAAGGCTTGAAATGGATTATCATTATGTGGTTTGATCATGTATAGTCTAGATTTGAATACTGACGCATGTGTTATTCTGTAAATATTATGATCTATGTATAACTGAAGTCTAGAATAGCTACAGAATTATGAATTAATATTTGCAGATGTGTACACTGGTTGGCTTTGATAAAATTTCGTATACACGTTGGTTCGACACATGGAAGTAGCGTATACCGTATGAAGTATATTTCAGTTGTTTCTGTTTGTTGTTGCAGAGTTCTAGGTTCTGCTTTGGGTTCTGGTGATTGTATTCTGGTGACAATATTCTGAATGATCAGATTGATTGTGATTTGCTACGATGGGTTGTCAAAGTTATTGATTGATTCAGTTGTGGTTGATTCAGAAAGTGATGATTGAGTTTTAGTGATTGGTTGATGCAGATGTATTTGATTGCAGTTATGATGTTGTTGATGGATCCAATTTGAAAATTTATGAAACGTGGTCCCTGGAGGAAGAAAGAAGGTCGTAGCCTTTTGTAGGTCACCACGGACGTACTAGTAAATATATCGGCTAGTACAAGAGCTAGGGGGTTGTAGCTCCCTTCCAGTAGACGCTGGAGAATGAGAGAAGGTTGTAACCTTTTGCAGGTAGAAGCCTGCGTACTGGTGCGAGTCTGCACCAGTACAAGATTGTAAACAAATTTTCTTATTATTAAAGGAAGACAGAGACAATAGCAGCAGATGGTTTTTACCCACATTGGGTTTCCACCTTATATCTTGGTGTTCATATGTGTTGCTTATATTCTGCTTTTATTGCACTGTCTAATAAATCTCTGATATACTGGTTAAATTTCAATGCATGATATATTGGCTAAATCAAAATTTCTCTCCATATACGCTGGTTGCTTTAAGTACAGTCGCGTGTACACGCTGGTTCACTTAGCTGAAGTAGCATATATAAATCTGTTTGGGAAATAAAAGTATTGATTTGATAATACTGATTCACCCCCCTCTCAGTATTATTTCCAACACAATCTTCATAAAGAACCTGATAGACATGATGCCTTAATAGTAAATATCTTTCACATCTTTTTTCTTCGACTTCTTCTCAGGTTCTCCCATTTCTTCAGCTATGCGAGCCTCACTTATTTCCTTTCTTTTGTTGTTCTTTTGTCTTGGATAGTCTCTCTTAAAGTGTCCATATTCATTACACTTAAAGCATTGAACCTTAGACATAACTTTCTTCTTGGACTTCCCAAACTTTCCTTTCTTTAGCTTCTTGACTCTAGCAATAAAGGCTTGAGATTGTTTCTTTGATCCAATGTCATCCTTTGCCTTGATCCTTGTTTCTTCCAAGATGCATTGAGCCCACAACTCATCAAAAATAGTTGAATCTTTCTTAGAGTAGATGCTTGTTGCAAAGCTGCACCATTCTGGTGGCAATGCATTTAGTACACAAATGGTCATTTCTGAATCAGAAATTGTTGAAAATTTGGCGGCTCAGGGATGAATTTCTAAAAATAGAAAGTTTTAACATAGGAAGTCTAAAAATAGAATTTCTAAAAATTGAAAATCCCAAGTATGACTTTCGAAAAATAGTAAATCACCTTGCATCAATCTCTAATCAAGTATTGTTGATGGAAAATCCCTTTTGATCATCAATCAATCCTAATAGTTTGATTTCGACTTAATCATCAATATTATCATTAATATTCCTATGATACTATTATATTATTATTAGAAAGAAATTCAAGTCACTCAATCATGGTTCTCAATAATGTTCTCTTACACTCTCATTATTGGCATGGCATATTCCTCTTGCACTCTCATTAATGCTCTTACACTCTCTTACGTTCAATAAAAGCTTGTCATAAAAGATTCCTCTTACGCACTGTTTAATGCATATGTTATACTCTCTCTTAAAATCATAAGTTACAAAGGCATGTGTACCTCCTTAATGGCACGAGTTACATTTCCTAAATGAGCATATGTTGTTGAGAAATCTAGGGGCAACTAGATAGGTGATTTCTCTTGCTTTGATAACTTCTTGTGAAGTATTTTTACTTTCTTAATTAGGTTCTTCTTTCTCTTGATTATATTTAGTGTTCTTTTTGTCAAACAACTACCAAATCATAAAGAACAATGAGACAAAAGGACACAAGATGTAGGCGATCAACCAGGGCCAAAACCTCTCTAGTTGAGACGAAAACCCACAAGAATTCTTCTCTTCTTATAGAACTTCAATTGACGAATTCCAAGACCTATGACCCTTGATGAAGACCCTCCAAGACTAAGTTAAACCTTTATTTGATGTGTTACCAACAACTTCTGCAATTTCGACCCCCCAGTGAATTCTTCTGCAACTTTGACCTCCCAGCTGATTCTTCTGCAACTTCGACCTCCCTACTGATTCTTCTACAACTTCGACCTCCCAGTTGATTCTTCTGCAGAAACCCTAGTTCACACGTGTGGCTAGAAGATGGATGAATTTGCTCCCTCTCTCCTCCGCTTGACTTGACTTCTCTTCCTTGATACTTCGACTTGCAAAGGAGACCTTTCTTGACCCAAAACTTGGCCCTTGATGATTACTACAATTTGGTATTTGCTGCTGTAGAAAGATGCCTTAGTCCACTTCATACGTGTCAGAAAGATAGCCCAAAAATAGTCCCAAAAACTCGACTTTCTTTTCTCCTTCTTGCCTTTCTCTTCTTTGCACTTCTTTATCTTTTGATCGAACTTGAGTAAAGTGAGTGAGTGTTCCAAGTGAGGTCGAAGTCCCCCTTATATATAGGTCTTTCATTAGGTCAAATTGCTCCTTTTAGGCCAAGTTGCCCATGTGTGTAGGCTGGCTTGATCTTTGCATTATGACGGGGTTTTGGAGGGTCTTTTGACTCAAATAATTTTTTCTTTACAAAATGTAACATGCCCAAATGGGTTTTCAATACATGACAATGACTCAATTGACTTGTAGACTAAATGACAAGCCCTAGAAGCATCCAATGGTTGCTTGACCTAAAAGTAAATTTCCCTGAGCATGAAAGCCATGCCTCAAGAGCAACAATAATAAATTTATTTTTCTCTTTACATTGAACATATAAAATCATGATTACATATGTCATTATGAAGACTGAACCTAATTACATATTTCAACATATGTTATTCTCCCTCTTGGCATGCGAGTTACTCCTCCTTTATGGCATGGATTCATTGCTCCTCCTATATATATGTGCCTCATTCTTTCTCCCCTCACTACTTGTGTATTGTGAAAGGAGAATTCAAACTTGAGAGAGAGTTGGAGATAGTTGAAGAAGATTGTGAGAGAGACTTGGAGAGTAAGAGCATAACTTGGTGAGCCAAGGTTGATTCCGTGCTTCAGTGTTTTAGTGTTAATTTAGTTGAAGGGAAGGTTGATTTAGTGTGTGCATTTGTTGCTGCTACTAGTGATCTTCATGCTACAAGTTGTTCATATTTGGATGAACTTACTCATTCTCTTGATCTCTCATTGTGTTGAGAAATCTATGGTAGCTAGATTAGGGTGATTTCTTTTTACTTTGATAACTTGTGATGTTCTTTCCTTCAACTTGTAGTATTTATAATTAACTTCTTCTTCTCGTATTATTATAGTGTTCTTATCATCAAACAACTTCCAAACTATGAAGATCAATAACACAAATGGACACAAGATATAGGCTACTTGCCAGTGCCCAAACCTCTCGTAGAGAGGGAAACCCCTAAGAAATTCTTCTCTTCTTATAGAATCTTCAAATGAAGAATTCCAAGACTTTTAGACCTGTTACCCACCACTTATGGATAGTGTATATAGTAGAATTTTTTTCTCCTAGATGGTCCTCAGCCGACAACCACCAACCCCTTTAGCCATTAGATAGCTTGATGTGCCATTGTCTCCACCACCTGAGCTAAGCCATGTAGTCCCTCACCCATTTATTATGATTGTATGTTTGAAGGTGGGCCTCTCGACCCCGAAGGTATGGCTTTTCATTGGTACAATTGAGTAATTTTTCTTACTTGTCATGGGCACTTTTGGGCATGGATTGGTGGGGGGATTTGGCGAATAGAGTGGGCTAGGTTTGTACTCTTGTCTCCACTACCCAATTTCGTGGTTAGGCTTGTATTCTAGTCCTGTGGGATCTCTTTTACTGACCATTGGCTTTAGGGTTGGCACTACATGGGAAATCCCGATTTTGATTGCGTGGTCCCGCTTCCCGACACCATATACATCACTTCCTTCCACTCATTTTAGCCCCATTCATCTCTTTTCCCATCTGGGTCCACATAGGGTTAACCTTCCCCTCCCCTTGTCCACACCTTGGGTCAGGCTTGGAATGATGCCCCGAAGGTTGGTGTAGCTAAGAAGAAAAGAAAAAACACAATTTGGCCACTTTCAACAAGAAATGTACCACAAAATGCAAAAGATGGTAGGACATACAAATTTAGCACATAGGCAAAAGCCAAACATGAGCTCTACCTCTTATTTATGGCCATCACCTTGGTTCCTATGGGCCCTAGATGAGTCCCCTCTACATTAAGGAACCCATGATTGTCCCAACCCCTGGTGGGCAATGAAATGCCCCACCTTAAAAGGTAGTATCCACTGCTTTATCCTACACATCACGCTCTCATCCCTTGGAGCCTCGAGCAATTATGAAGAGAAATCAATCAAAGGCAAAAGGCATATGAAGAATGGTGGAAAAACAACGGTCGGGGTAACTCGTGTACCACAATTTGTTCTCTCCTACACTGATATACCCAGGTATAGGCTTCCCTTACTATAACTACCCTTGTGCCATGGCATGTGGCTTAGAGCATTCCCTTGACCCCCACTCCATCCTATTACTATATCATTTGTCAACTATCACTTGATGTTTGTGTTACACACCATTTTGTGGGTGATATCCCTAGGAGAAATTTTTCTCCAAAATGGTCCTCAGTTGGCAGCCAATAGCCCCTTTTAGCCACCAACTAGCTCGTTGTGCCACTTCTCCGCCACTTGAGCCAGCCATGTGGTCCCTCACCCATCTGTCATGATCATATGTTTGAAGGTAGGCCTCCCAAACCTAAAGGTATGCCTTGTCATTTGGTAATTGAGTATTGTAGTTTATTCATCATGGAAACTTTTGGGTATGAATTGACGGGGGGATTCAGCGGAAATGGTGGGCTAGGTCTGTGCTCTTGTCCCATAGACCTCGTTTGGATGTTACCCTTGGACCTTAGTCCTGTGGGATCTCTTTTATTGACCTTTGGGTTCTAGGGATGGTACTTCATGGGAAACCCTGATTTTGGTTGTGTGGTCCAACTCCTTCATCCACATATATCACTCCCCCTCCATTCATTGTAACCCGATTTCATCATTCTTCCCACCAGGGTCCACATTCCTTCATTGGGTCTACATAGGGTTAGTAAAAAAGAAAAGAAAAAGCATAATTGGCCACATTCAACAGGAAATTGTATCATAAAATGCAAAAAATGGTGGGGACAAAAGCATTTAGCATGTGGGCAAAAGCCATTGCATGAGCTCTACCCATTCCATGGCCATCACCCTAGTTCCTATAGGCCCTAGATGAGCCTCCTCTATCATTCAGGAACCCATGATTGTCCCAACCCCTGGTGGGCAATGGAGTGCCCTGTCTTAAAGGGAGTATCCATTGCTATACTTTACACATCATGCTCTCATTTATTGAGCCCCATGCAGTTAAACAAAGAAAAATCATAAAGGCAAAAGACATACAAAGAAGAGAGGAAAAATCAAAGCGGGGGTATCTCATGCACTAAGATTTCTCCCTCCTATACATTATATACCCAAGTTTGGGCTTCTCTTTATTAGCTACCCTTGTAACCCAACATGTGGCCCAGGATTGCCCCCCTTCATTCCCTACTTAATTCAACTCTTTATCACATGTCACTACCATTTGAAGTATGTACCTTGGACATACTATCCCCTCTAAAGGTAGAAACCACCTAATAGGGTACTTGGTTAACCCATTTGGAGCTTGGATGTTGAAGAATATAGGGCAATAAGGTGTAGAGTGATTCTTCGGGACTAGATAACAATTTGTGAAGTCTTTTTACTATTTTTGTTAGCTTAATCTTCTTCTTTGCTTCTTCTTTGCTTATTAATGCATGTGTGTGTGCTTCATCAAACTGCTATCAAAACATAAAACAAGAACACAAGATGTTGGCTCTCTACCAGGGCCAAAACCTCTCTTCTCTTGAGAGGAAAACCCTTTGGTAAGTTTTCTCTTATTGAAGCTTCTTTCTTGAACAATGCCAAACCCTAAACCCTTGACTAGAATATCCTCCAAGCACAAGTCAAATCCTTCCTTCTTCCTGCACTTTGTTTCTCGGCACTTTGTCCTCCTTCTTTTGGCATTTCGTCCTCCTTCTTCTGGCAGTTCGTTTCCCGACACTTCATCCTCCTTCTTCTTTCACCAACAGGTGGTGGACCTTTTTTATGTGAGCTCTAGAAGAGACTTCAATCTTTGGTCCTTGGTGAGATTCTTCACCATTGAGGATACCTTCCTTCCCTTGATCCAAATTAGCTTCTTCTTGAGGTGTAGTTGTAGACTTGATATGGCTGCACTGCAGCTCTAATTTCTTGCACGTGTGGGAGGTTTCTCTTAAGCTTTGGTTCCTTTCTTCTTCGCTCGAGAGACTCTCTTCTTTGCTTTGAGTAGGAGGCCTTATAAGCCTAGGTTACTAGCCCAAACAATGTGATATTTATGACTGTTACCTTGCTACTATAATGACCGTAAGGATACTTCTGTTTCTCGTACGTTTGACTGTTTTCTACCCTAGAAAACAATCCTCTTAACTTCGGCCCAGACTCCACCTTGTATGCTGCACTAGAGGCTCCCTTTCTTGTCACTTTTTCACCCTTTACATGTTCCTTTTCTTCGCTGATTTTAGAGGTACTTGTTTGACGTTATGGAGTGGACAACCTCTATATATGGAGGATTGCCCCTCCTTTAGGCCGACTAGAAGATTGCAGACCGACTTGACATATTTAGCTCGAATGCTTCTTTGGTGGTGTCACATGCTTGGAGGAGACTTTGACTTTGCTTGGAGGTATTCTCTTGGCTCTAATACATAATCATACATGGTGTAACATGCCCTTAAGGCCTTCAACATTTCCTTTTGACTATTTGACTCACATGTAGCACTTAACATGTGCTAGACCTATTTCAATGAGCAAGAAACTCATTGATATTTATTATAAAAATAATATTTCTTTTCTTGAATAAGTACAAGTATCAAAAGTACATGTATGAAGACCGAATCTAGTTACATTTCCTTCAACACTCCCTCTTAACTAGGGAGGTATTCATACAACATTACAAGGTGTTTGGCTATTATCAATCTTGAATAATTCACATAAGAGAAACCAGATTTGCAGTCAATCTGTTATAACATCATATCAATCAACATTATCATAGTGCAGGCCTTGAATAACAACTCCATCTCTTCATGAGATCATAAGCTACAATGCTGGTGAGACCAATGATTTATAGACATCCTAGTCATTGTCTCTCAAGGTACATACCCACCTGGATGTTCACTGAGTATGACCTTCTAGGACTATTCTTGTCTTGGGTTCCCAACCCTCAAAGAATATCGGTCCTCATGCCTACTCTTGTCTTGGATGCCCTACACATCCTCAAAGAGTATCAAATGCCAGATGATTACCCAATGCTCCCATTCTTTCTTCTCAGCTGAAGACAAGAATGTTGTGTCTATCTTGTGTCTACATTTCCATTCATGGCTTTCATCTAGACTTACGGCTATTAGTCCTGGTCTAGTGCATGATACATGAAATGGAAAAATCACAGTTGTCACTCCTTTGTAATCAGGGTGATCCAAAACTCCCTCTTGATTAGTGTTAAGTTTAGTTATGTTCTATGCTAGAGCAATTTATTTCAATTTTCATAGTTAGTTCAATATCTTTCCCATATTAGCAATCACATTAGCATTAAAGTAAACTGCAGATAGAACATAAATATAAATCACAGAAGACAAGCCAAGACAAGAGGACACAAGATGTGGCGCTAGCCAGGGACAAACCCCAATGTGGAGAAACCCTTCGTCGATTCTTCTTATATGATCTTCAATAGTTCAGCAGAGAGAGAGAGATAGGGATAGTACATTTACAATAGAAGTCAACACTTTGACTTATCTAGATAAGAGAATAGATCATCTCTACATGAGATCAGTTGAAGACATGCTGCTTCCACTGATTCCTCAAGGTGAATCCTTCACCTATCATTGTGCTGCATCTCATCATCATGCTGCACCTTATTCAAGAAAAGAAACATTATTTTTATAATATATGTCAATGAATTTCTTGCTCATTGAAGTAGGTCTAGCACATGTCAAAGTGCTATAGGTGAGTCAAATAGTAAAAAGGAGATGTTGAAGGCCTTAAGGGCATGTTAAATACACCATGTATAAATATATATTAAAGTCAAAGGGAAAACCTCCAAGTAAAGTCAAGTCAACTCCTATGCCATGGCACCTTCAAGAAGCTCCTTCAAGCATGCTACACCACCATGGAAACTATCCAAAGCCTGCTCAACAAATCAGCCTCCTAGTAGTCCTCAAGTCGGCCTACAAACAAGGTGATTAGTCAGCCTAAATGGAGGGACAAACCTCTATATATAGAGGTTGTCCACTCGTCCATAACGCATTGAAGTAAGGTCTGAAATCAGCGAAGGAATAAGCTAAGAGAAGGAAGGGAAGGGAAGGGAAGTCTAAAGGGTCTCAAAGGTGCAATGAAGGAAGAAGGAAGGACAATGAAGGTAAAGGACTGTTTCTAGGGCTAGAAACAATCACACGTGCGAGGAAGAGAAGGAGAAATATGCGGGTATGACAGTAGGGACATGTAGACCATGATTTCGTGTTGTTTGGGTTTGACACTAGGCTCACAAGGCCTCCTAAGTCAAGCAAGGAAGCCCCTCTCTCTAGCGAAGGAAGAAAGACCCTAATTCACTAAGGGTACTCTCCACACGTGGAAAACTAGGGCAACAGAACATCAGAACTGTCATACACTCAAGAAGGATCTCAGTTGGTCAAAGTTGAAGTATACTTGAGCAAGGGATAGAAGAGGAACACCTCATCTAGAAGACTCACTCAAGGAAGGTCTATCTCTAGACAAGAATCACAGTAAGAGAACGAAGTGTCGGAAGAAGGAGGATGAAGTGTCGGAGAACAAAGTGTTGGAAGAAGTGCCAGGAAATAAGGTGCAGAAAGAAGGACTTGACTTGTGCTTGGAGGATACTCTTGTCAGGGGTCTAGGGTTTGGCATTGATCAATAGAAGCTTCAATAAGAGAAATTCACTAAAGGGTTTTCCTCTCAAGAGAAGAGAGGTTTTGGCCCTGGCAGAGAGACAATGTCTTGTGTTCTTGTTTTTATATTTTGGTAGCAATTTGATGAAGTACACACATATGCACTAATAATAAGTAGAAGAAGAATAAGCTAATAAGGAAAAGTAAAAATACTCCACAAATTGTTATGAAGTAACGGAAGAATCACTCTATACTACTTTGCCCAAGATTCTTCAACACAGAATACTCTTCTCATTGATGCTTTGTCGTACTTGCTTGTTTACATGCTTCGACTTAGTAACCCATGATGAGTTCATCTTGATATGGCTTCGACATTGCTTTTTCTTTTGCTGGATGGCTTCTTTATCACGACATCTTTTGTAG
Source organism: Pinus taeda (assembly GCA_000404065.3). Lineage (NCBI taxonomy): Eukaryota > Viridiplantae > Streptophyta > Pinopsida > Pinales > Pinaceae > Pinus > Pinus taeda. Next base: position 20,561 of record APFE031170261.1, read on the forward strand.
AGTAGAATCAATGATTTGTACCTTTCATATCTCCAAGGCCTTCATAAGTGCCAAGGGTCCTTCCTTCCTTTGTCAGAGTTGTCGTTCCTTCTTTTGGGAGATATCTTCAATGATTCCTTGTCAGATAGTGATTCTTTGTGATCATGGTGTTCTTCACATGCTTGATCTCTTTCTTCATTTGCTTATTCTTGGATAGATAGGTCAACCACTTTATGCTCCTTGTGAGAGCACTTCTTCATTGCTTGCTTCTTGGACTAGCCGTCATTTCTTCTTGCTTCTTAGTCAACAATCTTAGACTCCTTATGTGAGCATATCCTTTTGTTGACCTTTATTGCATTGTAGTACATGCCTTTGAGCATGCCATTGGTGAAATAGATTCTTTCCTATTTGATCATGTTATAGAACTATTCCCATGACTCAATAATATAAAAATGATAACATGACTAAACTTTGATGCATACATACCTCATCTTGATTCTTCTTTGATCATCTTAGCTTCATTTTGTTGTCCTTGGTGTGGTCCTTCTTGCTTCATCTTAGCTTGCCTACATATCATCCTTTTCTTGAACCCCATGAATGGGATTCCCAATAAGACATCTGCTTTGGTTCACAAACCTTCTTTTGAAGATTCCATCATAGGATCTTAAAGACCCTTGCTTTGCAAATGTTTCTTTTCTTTTGATGATGGAGGTCTTCTAAGATTCATAATCATGATCAATTTTTCTTTCATTGTGGATGAGGTCCTATACTAGGTGTGCTCCTTCTACATGAATATCTTGAGCTATATCTACCATGCTCCTATATTCTAGAAGATATTTCTAACCATGCATTTTGTTCTCATTATAAATGCTACTTCTTTCTGAGTATCTAGAACTCTATGCACTCCATGTTTCTAGATTCTAGAAGATATTTCTAGCCATGCAATTTTTATTTTATTCCTACATGCTCCTATCCTACTCAAAACCTTGAAAGAAGACTTGAAGTAAAGAGTTTGACTTAGTCATAGTAGAGATCCGGAGGATCTTCCTTCTTTTGCTTCTTTTCTTCTTCTTTCACCTCTTGAGTCATGTGAGCTTTTTCCCTCTTTATTTTGTTGTTGTTGTCCTTCTTAAGCTTAGGACAATTCCTTTTGTAGTGCCCATATTCTTGGCATCCATAACATTGGATTTTGGACATGTCTTTGTTGTTTGTTCTTCGTGGACCAAATTTGCCAAGTTTTCCCTTTCTCTTGGCCATGGTAGCAAATGTTTGCTCCTTGGATCCCACATCTTCTTTTGCTTTAAGTCTGGTTTCCTTTGTCTTGCATAGGGACCACATTTCACTGAGTGTGGTTGCTTCCTTCTTGGCATATATGCTTGATGTGAAGTTTCCCCAATCCTCAGATAGAGCATTGAGTACTACAGTTGTCATTTCTCTGTCAGACATGACTTCCCCAAGCTCTTGAAGTTGATCCCTTATCTCAAAGATCTTCATGAAGTAGGGAGCTATTCCTTCCTTTGATATCTTCATTTTGTACAATTCATTTCTTAGAGATATCACTTCTCCGGTTGTGGATAACGAGAATAGCCCTACTAGCTTATCATAAATTTCTTTTGATGTTTCAAATTTGGAGACATAAGGAATGAGAGAGTCCTTGATAGATTCTAGTAGAATCCTTTGCGCTGTTGTCTCATCCTTATTGTACTTGGCTAAGGCTTGGGTTTGTTCCTTAGCAAGGATAGTGATATTCCCTTTGACATGTTCTAGAAGTTCATTCTCTTTGAGAAGTAAATCAATCCTCTTCTTCCATGCAAGAAAGTTATTGGTACCTACCAATTTATTGCTTTCCTTGCAAAAAGATATTGATGTATATTCAGAAGGGGACATGTACTTACTTGATAGATTTGAAATGTAGTCGACTTCTTTTCTCCTTTAAGCCTTGATGGCTTGCTTTCCTTGAATCTTGATGTTCCTGAAGATGTCTTCTCCAAATGGTCTTGCTTGATGTTCCTCAAGATGTCTTCTCCAAATGGGCTTGCTTGATGATGAGACTTGCTTAATGATTTGTGGCTTGATGTAGGTCCCTCTTTGATTTGCTCTTCTTTGTAGGTGCCTTTATATAAGGCTCTTCTTTTAGCTTTGTAGTCTCCCTTGATGAATGAGTGATGATAGAACTTCTTGTCCTTGATGTGTTAGAGACTTCTTGGCTTGTTGCTTCAACTTTTGTAGTTGTTCTTCCTTGATGAGTGTTCTTGAGATGCCCTTTCCTTGATGTGTCACCTTAGCTCTGATACCATGTTGAAGAATCTAGGGCAATAACATGTAGAGTGATTATTTGGGACTAGATAACAATTTGTGAAGTCTTTTTACTTTTCTTGTTAGCTTAATCTTCTTCTTTTCTTATTAATGCATGTGTGTGTGCTTCATCAAACTGCTATCAAAAGATAAAACAAGAACACAAGATGTTGGCTCTCTGCCAGGACCAAAACCTCTTTTCTCTTGAGAGGAAAACCGTTCGGTAAATTTTCTCTTATTGAAGCTTCTTTCTTGAACAATGCCAAACCCTAGGCCCTTGACTAGAATATCCTCCAAGTACAAGTCAAATCCTTCCTTCTTCCTACCCTTTGTTTCCTGGCACTTCGTTCCCGACACTTCATTCCTAGCACTTCGTCCTCCTTCTTCTTTCAGCAACAGGTGATGGACCTTGTTTACGTGAGCTCTAGAAGAGACTTCAATCTTTGGTCCTTGGTGAGATCCTTCACCAATGAGGATACCTTCGTTCCCTTGATCCAAATTAGCTTCTTCTTGAGGTGTAGTTGCAGGCTTGATATGGCTACATTGTGTTGTCGCACAGATTGTCATGATAACGCTCAGACCCGGGGCTGTCACTCTGATCCCTGATCTCTCCGTTTAAGCCTGTCTCCCACGGCTAAGGGGGGTAGACCCTGAAAGGAAAGGATGACCAACTGCGAACCAGTTGGTTTGGGAGACACGAAAGAGAAAAGCACTAAGTAGATTTATTTAATTTGATGGACCAGTGCCTTATGGGATTAATGCTTAAACGATTGATAGCCAGATGCTGCAGAGATATAAACTGTGCACAGTAATCATTTATCATTAAATAACTTCGAACGATGCAAGATATCCAGTAAATTCACGATCTTTTTAACGATGATCTGACAATCTAAAAATAAGCTTCGAAAGATGCACATTAACCAGATATTATATTCAAGCATGCCAGATAAACATTAATCCCAAAATTTTAGCCTCCGCAAGAAAAATAGAACGCGATAAAATTTTCCAGGCTAAGATTTCCAAAATTTCCACGATGAATATTTTTTTACATTTTTTAGATAAAATAAAATTTTAAGATTAAAAATCTAAAATTAAACAAACATTTAATCTAAAGTCTAAAATAATTTTAATTTTAATTTTTAATTTTTTTTTTTTTTATTTTTAATTTTTAATTTTTTTATTATTTTTTATTATTTATTATTTATATCTTTTTAAAATAAAGCCTAAAAATAAAATTAAAAAAAGAAAACTAATTTAAATCTATTCTTAAAACAAAAAAAATCAAATCTAAAATCCAAACTAAAAGCTAAACCCTAACCACCCTTTTTTATGAATTTTTTATGTTTTTTTTAAAATCAAAAAAATAAATGTTAAACCTAAACATAACAAACATAACGCATATATAATATAAAACTAAAACTGAAAAAACTAAACCTAAACAAAATGCAATCTAACTAAGCGTATTCTAAAAAAAAAAAAAAAAACGCATACGTATTGAACCAAAACTAAGACGTAACCAAAAAATCGATTTACCTACGTTGCATAAAATGACGCCCGTCTCTGCTGCGTATATGAAATTCGACTTACGCTTTTGAAATTCAAACGTGACCAAATGGAATGAGAACGAAAACCTGGACTATACCTACGTTGAACGAAAATGATGCGTACCGTGACTAGCAGAAACTGATCAAAATCGAATCGATTTCGGACTTTTTAAAGCCTGAACCCACGAGTATTTTGTAGGTGCACGCGGATTTTTTGATGGAGGGCAGCGACAGATGGAACAGGCTCCAAATGCAGCACAAACAACTGTTTCAATGCCCACGCTGGACAGCGGATAGATCCAACCACGTCCCTTTGACTTTGAATATGCCCACGGGGAGGCTACAACAACTTTCTGATATACGCGTCAAGATTCATTTGTTTTATTTTTGATGTTTGCAGATGTGCAGGTGAAAATGGACGTGAGAAGAGGAGCGGCAGTGTGGAGGGAGAAAGCCCACGCGGGTTTGCAGTTGTATGACATATGTATTGAACACAATCGATTTTGTTTGCAAAACCTGGGCTGCGTTCTGCCAGACTCCACGATTTGGATGGGATATCAATGCTAGACGACAGGCAGACGAAAATCAGCGGAACACCCACGATTTAAACCAAAAAATGAAATTGTTTTGCAGTTTGCAGGTTCCACGTGCAGGTATGAGGCCCTGAAGATGGACGGTAGCAGAGTTTGGACGGCGGCAGTGTTTTCGTTTTGCAGATTTTTTGTTATATGCAGGTACGTGGAGAATACGGGAGCAACATGAAAATGGAGCAGATTGCCCAGGATGCCCAGAAAAGTCACTGAAGCCCTCCACCAGATCAATATTTAAAATTCACTGCTCAAAATTTGCTTGATAGAACCCTGAAAATTTCTCAACCATCAGCACCTGTGACCTGAAACAATGAAACAGGCAACCAAAACCTGGGAACAATAAAAATAAATAAAACCCTAACAATAAGCAAAAATTTATTTACAGTTTTGTGACTCTGCAACAGCCAGATTTGTCAATGACATCATATATATTTTAGAAACTTCAGATTGCTAATGAAATGCGTTAGAAGTCTCTCATGCAAATAGTAAAATAAACTAAATGATTGACCTAGGATCGAAACTAGCTGAGCCCTGCAAAAAATGCTTGTGGGAGTTGGCTGGTTCAGCCTAAAACTTCCCCTAACGCCCACTGATCTTCAAGGGTTTCCTGCACAGCTCACTTCAACCGTCAAATAAGAGAGAAAAAGCAGTACTAGATCTCAAACACAATGGAGATACCTGCCATTACATCAGAAACCCTAATACTACTCAAAACCTAGCATGTGAACAAGATACCTGTGCTCAACAATACTCTTCATTAAGCTGTCATTAACAGCTGAAAATTAAAATATGCAGAAATAAAATTTGCTCACAGCACTTTAAGAGAGTAACACCAGCAAGCCTTTGACCCCAAAGTCTTCTTTATTAGCACCAGAAAATATTTACAAGAGAGAGCTTCTTCAACCAAAACTCAGATCCAATATCTTATGATTTCAAATGACCCCTAGCACCCTATTTAAAAGAGAAAATCCCAACGGCTAGTTTGAGTGATCCATGACAAAACGATCTCGACCGTCGATGAGGATCAAGACATCTCTTAATCTCATTCGTCGAATTTTTTAATGCATTAAAAAATTGAAATTCTCAAAATATTATTATTTTATTATT
>APFE031170261.1:33440-97910 GCA_000404065.3 Pinus taeda
GGGGGGGGGGGGCGATTCCTGCAACACTGACTTGGAGTACTTGGAGACCCATGAGGTTACTTGTGTGCCCCCACATCCATTGGGAGCACCACAAGTTTATTATTTGGAGAACAATGGGCCAACCTTTTGTCCACTACTTTCGGGATATCTATTTCTCATTATGGCACCTATGGACTTCATTAGGCTAATGAGTTTGATTTGCTTATTTGGCCTAATTAAGCTCCAAATAATAAAATAATCTGCAATAATAACATCCCTTGGTGACAAGCCCACCAGGAGAGCTCAATAACATAAAAACAAGCCTCTCAAGTGGGCAAAATAATCGAAATAATGAGTTGTTGGGCCTTTGAGGAGGCCTATGAAGTCCAAAGTGTGTCATGGTGAGAAGATGGACTCCAAAACATAGTGGACAAGGGGTTGGCCCTCTAGAGGGCTAGGACCTAGTATAGGGAGACCAAGCCCCAAATGGAGACCTACCTGTAATCCTGCATAAGACCCAATGCATCCCCTTGCGCTCCAATACAACAAATCATCAGAATAATAAAGTAAGAGAGCTTACAAATCATGGAATCAATGGGGCACTTTATGGTGGCATGCCCTTCCATAGTGGGCTTTGGCATGTATAAATGTCTCCAGGCTCAATAAGGGGTTAACCAAGGACCCTATTAGGTGGTTTCAGCCTTTAAAGGAGGTGACATGTCCATGACACATCCATCAAGTGGTAGGTGACATGTGATATAGTGATGGAACAGAATGGGGATCAAGGGAATGCTCCGAGGACCGAGCCAGATGTCATGGTACAAGGGTAGCTACGATGAGGGAAGTCCACACTTGGGTATATGAGTGTAGGAGGGAGCAAATTTTGGTACATGAGTTACCTAGGCCTTTGTTTTTCCACCCTTCTTCATATGCCTTTTTCCTTTGATTGTTTTTTCTTTATAATTGCTTGGGGTTCCAAGGTATGAGAGCATGATGCGTAGGATATAGTAGTAGGTACCCCTTTTTAAGGTGGGGCATTTCATTGCCCACTAGGGGTTGGGACAATCATGGGTTCCTTAATGTGGAGGGGGCTCATCTAGGGCCCATAGGAACCAGGGTGACGAACATAGATAAGGGGTAGAGCTCATGTTTGGCTTTTGCCCACGTGCTAAATTTGTATGTCCCGTGCATCTTTTGCATTTTGTGGTACATTTCTTGTTGAGAGTGGCCAAATTATGCTTTTTGTTTTCTTTTTAGCTGCGTCAACCTTCAAGGCATCGTTCTAGGCCCGGCCCAAGGTGTGGACAAGGGAAGGGGAGGCTAACCCTATGTGGACCTAGTGGACACATGTGGATCTGGATGGGAAAAATGATGAATAGGGTTAAAATGAATGGAAAGGAGCGATGCATATGGTGTCGAGAAGTAGGACCATGCAACCAAAATTGGGATTTCCCATGTAGTGCCAACCCTAAAGCTAATGGCCAACAAAGGAGATCCCACGGGACTAAGATACAAGGCTAATCACCAAATCGGGCATAGGAGACAAGAGTACAGACCTAGCCTACTCTTTCCAGCAAATCTCCCCACAAATCCATGCCCAAAAGTGTCCATGATAAGTAAGGAAAATTACTCAACTATACCAATGAAAAGCCATACCTTTGGGGTCAACAGGCCCACCTTCAAACATATGATCATAACATATGGGTGAGGGACCACATGGCTGACTTAGGTGGTGGAGACAATGGCACATTGGGCTATTTGGTGGCTACAAGGGGCTGCTGGCTGCCGGCTGAGGACCATCTAAGAGAAAAAATTTCTCCTATGCATACTACCCACAGGTGGTGGGTAATAGAGCCTATCCATTTGTCACCTATGAGCCATATACTTAAAATACCTATTAGGTGACCAATACTAGGAAGCCTCCCCTGTGGTGAAAGTCCACTAAAGAGCAAGAGGTGGTGAGTTGTGGTGACAGTGGGCCTCCACCTCATTGCTGTCCATTGGTCTAGCTCGTCTTGTGAGTCCTCTCACAAGACCTGCTAGATTTTGAGGCAACATGTCTTCTAGTGTAGGCGTCAAGGAAATCAGAATGTTTAGTCTCTATATTAAAATCCTTCCTTGTGCCTTGCTTTCTTCTTCATCTTGCAGTTCTTAGTGCATGAAGCAACCAGGAGGACCAAAAGGTTGGTTCTAACATTACTTTGTAGGTTTTTGTGAAGTACGTAATAATAATTAAAGGGTTGGCAATTGGCACTTTTGGTTATGAAATTTGATAATTTTATGTAATTCTTTGGCAGTGTAACAAAAATTATAAAGAGGCAGTGCTGAACTAATAATCACCTTAATGGTTTAATGATAAAAATAAGCATAATATATATGAGGAAATGCTATACCTACAAGCTGTTGAAATTTCGTAGACATTCATATAAAATAAAGGACAATGGTGTATTTTCAGTGCTAAACATGCTCCTCTTGGTCGTGACACACACAATCTTTCCATGGGTGTCAAGATTGCAAGGTTTCCATTGAGCCTCTACTTTTGGAGATCCATAGATTATGATTTTAGTATTATGATGCATCCCACATAACTTGAATGACTGGAGAATATATATTTGGTTTAGATGTTTCTCCTCTTGTGACTCTTCTTTCCTCTGATATACAGGGAACTCAAACTTCGAATTAGGGAGAGGCACTAGTGGCAGTGACTGGAGACCAAGGCCTATACCTGGTCTTGAAGGTGTTCGCATTGTTCAGATAGCAACTGGGGGGTTTCATTCCCTTGCTCTGACTGGTAATTTTCTCTTTTAGTTGAATGCTTTCTCACAAATAGTAAATTGCATAAAGTCTAACAATATATAAGATGCTGTGTAAATTCATGAACCTTGTACTGTGTAGTACTACTTTCAGTTATCTGTAGCATGTTTAGATTGAGATCAATGTTAATCTTTTACTAGTACGTAACAATATGAAAGAATAATGACTATGAGAACATGAATTTGTTTTTGTGATTGATTAAAATATTGCTCTCTTTACTTTGAATTTCTGTTGGAAGTGAGAAGTTCACTTGTAATGGCATTATGGTGGTATATTGAATTGAAATAAATAATCTGTTTTACTATGATATTCAGATGATGGAAAAGTGTTTAGTTGGGGACATGGTGGACATGGGCAATTGGGTCATGGTTCTGTTCAAAATGGACGGGTTCCACAAGTTGTTGAGGCTTTAGCAGATGAGCATATTGTTTATCTAGCCTGTGGAAGTTTATCATCTGCCGTTGTTACTGGTGAGAAAACAGTGCAATTAGTTTTGTTGACATTGTTGAAGTTTACTTTTCAGTGGTGCCAAATTCTTGAAAATGGTCTCCTTAGTTTTTGGAATACATTGACAAATGATATGGTTTTTTTTTTTTTTTAACTGTATTGATGAGCATAAAAATATATTTTATCCACCTTAAGCAAACAATTTAAGAACTAAGTCATTTTTAGTGCTTCTCATGTGGGAAATTATATTTAACAAGAGTTCATTCCAGGCAGGATGCATAAAAAATTGAAAATCTACTTTCATCTTCAGTTTCCATCTAAATAAAGTCTTGATCAACTGTTATCAAACAAAGGTTGGTCCTCAAAGGTCAATGCCTTAAGGTCGTGATTGGCCCTAGCACTAATAAAGGATTGGTCCTTTAAGTCAGCGTTTTTAAGCTTGGTCAACTCTGTCTTGGACTTGGTTAACTGTGTTGGTCAACTTTGACTCAGACTTGGTTCAATTAACTACATTGGCCATAAACCGAGTGAACTTGATCCTCTGCTTGGGTTGCTAATGAACTGGTCCAACTCAGCCAAGTTGGCCAGCTTCCTCACCACAGCACAGGTTTTAAGAAAATATTTTTTTCAAAAATTCTTCCTAAACCATAAATCCTATCACCCTAAACTCTAAATCAAACTATATATATCCCTCACCTCCCCATGTTGAAGAATCTAGGGCAATTAGGTGTAGTGTGATTCTTCTTCTACTTGATAACAATTTGTGGAGTTTTTTTCCTTTTCTTGTTAGCTTAATCTTCTTCTTCTTATTAATGCATGTGTGTGTACTTCATCAAACTGCTACCAAAAACATAAGAACAAGAACACAAGATGTTGGCTCTCTGCTAGGGCCAAAACCTCTCTTCTCTTGAGAAGAAAACCCTTCCGTAACTTTTCTCTTATTGAAGCTTCTTTCTTGATCAATGCCAAACCCTAGATCCTTGACTAGAAGGTCCTCCAAGCACAAGTCAAGTCCTTCCTTTTCTCTTGCACTATGTCTTCCCGGCACTTTGTCCACCACCTTCTGGCAATTTGTTCTCCGGCACTTCATCCTCCTTTCAGCACTTTGTTCTTCCTTTCACTATTAGTAGTCTTTCTAGAAGAGATACTTATCTTTAGTGATATCCTTTAACTAAGAATATTCCTTCTTTCTATTGAGCAACCGAGTCCCTTCTTGATGTATAATGGTAGGCTTAGTATGACAGCACTGCAGCCCTAATTCTCGCACGTGTGAGAGTTCTTGTTGATGTTTTATGGCTCCTTTTTCCTTCGCTTGAGGTCCTTCTTCGCTTGTATAGGAGGCCTAGTAGGCCTAGTTTGTAACCCAAACGATGATAGATGAGCAACTTTAATGTTGCTGCTGTAGTGATCGCAGTCAGCCCTTCTATTCATTGCACGTGGCTGCAATTCACCCTAAAACAGTCCTTTATTCTTCGGTTATATTTCCTCCTTTGCTGCACTAGAGAATCCTTCAAACTCGACTTTTCCACCTTTTATTTGACTGCACCTTATCGCTGATTTCAGAGATGATTTTCGCTATCTTTGGAGGAGTGGACAGCCTCTATATATAGAGGACTGTCCCTCCTTTAGGCCGACTCGCTGCTTCCGGACTTCCTTTGCTGTGATGGGTGCTTTTAATGGTGCCATTGCTTCTTTTGAGGGTGTATTTGCTAGGAGGAGACTTGACTTTGCTTGGAGGTGACTTCTTTGACTCTTATACACAATGTAACATACCCTTAAGGTCTTTACCATAATTCTTTTGACCTTTTGATTTACCTATGGCACTTTAACTTGTGCTAGACCTATTTCAATGAGCAAGAAACTCATTGACATATATTATAAAAAATAATATTTATTTTCTTGAATAAATGCAAATATCAAAAGTACATTTATGAAGACCGAACCTAGTTACATTTCCTTCAACACCCCAAACCTCTATTTTGCTTGAAACCTCTCTCATTGAGTGTTTGTGAGCATTTGGTTGTCCTTGAGGAGTCAAAGGAATTCGTAGACTCCAACCCAGAGGACGATCTTGTTGAAAAAGTGTAACTAGGTTTGGTCTTCATAATGACATATAATTGTGATTTTTATGTAAGAGATGTAAAGAAGAAAAATAAAATTATCGTAATGCTTGCATCATTGGTTTCATGAGCAAAATTTTTTATTTTAATATAAGCTCCCATTGAGAGCGTGTAGAAATTTTGTCATGTAGTCAGAAAAGTTTAAAGAGTCATTGTCATGAAATGAATACATGTTACACATTGTAAAGAGTCACACTTGTCTATGTAAATTCATCCTCCAAGACCTTGTCACTAGCCCTCTTTAAGTCGGCCTACAATGAAAGAGATTATTCCAGAAGATGATGTCGGCCTTCCTCAGGTGATCATGTCGGCCTAAAGGACATGGGAAAACGAGTATATATAGCAGTGCTCGGCCTCATTTGGAGGCAAGCAATTCGATTTAGCAAGTCTACAAAGAAGTGCGAGAAACATACTAGAAATAACCTCTATCTTAGCGAAGCAAGAGAGAAGGAGAGCGAAGTTCATTGTGGACTGTTTTGGAGTAGAATATCCTCCCACGTGCGAATGTCGCAGATCTGAAGGTATCAAGAGAAGGTTGAAGGTTTGCAGCTACATTGAGATGATCTTGTTTGGGTAGAAGACCTCGCTAGAAGGAGCTAAGTAGAAGTGCAATAAGTCTCTCTCTTAAAGAGGCTATTCAAGCAAGCGAAAGAAATCGAGGGTTTCTATGATAGGGTTGTAGACCTACATGAAGAGACTGAGATTCTCAAGGAAGCCGAGAAGGATAAGAGGAAGGGCAGTGTTGGAGAGGAGGCTAGTGACTTGGTCTTGGGAGGACTCTAGTGTCAAGGGTCTATGTCATGGTCTTGGTGTTCGTCAATTGAAGATCTATAAGAAGAATTTCGTTTGGGTTTTCCTCTCAAAGAGTGAGAGGTTTTGGCCCTCGTTGACAAGCCTATATATTGTGTCTCTTTTCTCTTTATTTGTTCATGATATGATAATTGTCTTGATGAAAAGAACACAATAATAATTACAAGAAAGAGAAGATCATAGTCAAGAAGCAAAAGTCTATCACAAGCAATTATCATAAGTAGAGAAATCACCTAACTATTGATGCCCTAGATTTCTCAACATGGTTTCAGAGCTAAGGTGCTAGAATCAAGGAGTGGCATCTAATCAAGAAGACACATAAGGATCAAGGTTCAAGAAAGGGATCAAAGCAAGTCAAAGAATACCTAGCAAGAGATCGAAGAAAATCTACTTCAGCAAAAGTCTTGGAATCATCATTGAAGAGGAAGCAGAAAAAAAGACCAAAAACCCTAGAAGCATTTTCGAGATCATCACTCATTCATCATCTTTAAAAGGGGTTCGTAAAACAAGCTCTCTCTTATCAATCTTTCAAGGAATAATCTTCTACCATCTACATCAACATCAAGAGTAAGGAGGAAGCAAGTGGAAGAAGCAACATTTACACAAGTAAGTATATTACTTCATCTAAAACTATCAAAATGTGTTTTTGCAAGGAGAGCAACAAATTGGTTGGGGCTTCAAATTTCCTTGCATGGAAGAAAAGAACAAACCTAAACCTCATTGAGAATGAAGTCATGGATCACATCAAGTGGTCAATAACCAAACCTCCCAAAGAAGATACTCAAGCACTTGCTAAGTACATGAAAGGGGAAGTGAGGGCTCAGAGGAATCTCATAGAATCCATCAAAGACTCTCTTATCCCATATGAATCAAAATTAGACACTTCAAAAGCAATATATGACAAATTGGTAGAGTTGTTTTGCGTAAGTACTACAGGAGAAGTTGTCTCTCTAAGACAAGAACTCTACAAATTGAAGATCTCAAGGGAAGAAGGAATAAGCTCATATTTTATGAGGATTTCAGAAATAAGAGATCAACTTCAAGACATGGGTGAAAAATGTCTGACAAAGAAATGACCACTGTAGTATTGAATGCACTACCGGATGAATGGGGCATCTTCACTTCAAGCATTTATGGAAAGAAAGAAGCCACCCTATTCCAAGATCTATGGTCTTTATGCAAGATCGAAGAAACTAGATTGAAGGCAAACATTGACGTGGGATCAAATGAGCAGAATCAAGTATATGCTGCTATGATAAAAGGAAAGGGAAAGTTTGGAAAATTTGGCCCTCAAAAGAAAAGGAAGAACTTGGCTAAGGTATAGTGCTATGGATGTCAAGAATATGGGCACAATAGAAGAAACTGTCCTAAATTTAAAAGGGACAATAACAAAAGAAACAAGGAAGAAGCTCATATTACGAAGGAAATGGAAGAACCTGAAATAAAGAAACCTAAGAAGGAGGAAGTGAGAGATCTCTATTATGACTGAGATAACCTCCTTCACCAAAATATATTCTTCTGTTGTGTAAATTATAGATATGAAGCTTTGTAAATAAGATAGGATGCATCATGGCATCATGATAGAAGCATTAGATATAAGAGCTCATGACATAGATAACATGAAAGATGTCTGGGACAAAATCTATAGCTATGTAGGGTATAGTTCTTGAAAACCTCATTGAAAGATACTTATGGAAAAGGAAGAAGTCATCTAGACAAGGCTCATCATACATTAGTCAATAAGATAACATCTGCACGATAGGATATGCTAGATCCTCCAGATTCTTTGATGGAATCTTCATTGTAAGGTTCATCGATCATGAGGAGAGACAAGTGTTTTCGTCAAGAATTCCAAACTTGTGGAATTCATGGGGTGATGACATGATCACATAACAGGGAAGCAGGTCAATGGAATGAAGCTCCTTCATTCAGAGGAAGCTGTTGCAAGAAGTCTGGATAACCCAAAGGAAAGATGAGGTATGTATGCTCACAGGTGATATTATAAAAGTCATATGGTTGCAGGGAACATGGATCAATGTTCTATCTTGAGAAGCATGATCAGAGAAAGAATCTCCTCCCAAGATGTAGGAATGCATAGGTCACATATTCACTAGATGAAATCAACATAATGTGTCCTCATATGGAAGATGAGGCAACTGACTACAATTGAGGAACTCTAATTGGAAGTTCCTGGGAATGAAATATGTGAAGAAAGAAAGGGAGAGATTGTGGAATAAGAAACAATGGTAAAGGTAGTCAACATCCGAAAATACCAAGAAGATTTGACTATGATATCTCCCAGAAAGATATGAAGACTCTGATGGAAGTCTGGAAAAGATAGAGACCCTTGATAATACATATCTTTAGGAAGATGTGTCAACATGTACACTTGATGTTGATGCCTACAGGAAGATGTCATGAGACCATCACAAAGGTAATTATGATTTAAGTGTTCATCTCTTATTTATGAACTAGTATCTGGATGGGATTACGCAAGGCTACTTAAGGGAAGAATTGTGGATGTCTTTCAACGTAGAAAGATCCTTCCGAAGAAGAAAGCATGATGAAGGTAGCATCACTTGAAGCAAGGCCAAATGTAGACTGATAGATCACTTTCTGATGAGGAGAATGATGATATGACTGACTCATGGATGAAAGTGATGAATGTTCTGTGCCCTATGAAGAAGTCCCGAAAGATCAAGACTTCGAGACAAAGAAAATTCATGACATCAAAGGAAGGAGTTCTTCTAGCAGCTAGTTGTTCCATCATCTCCACATGAGAATCTGTTGTAGGTCCCTAATTAAGAGGGACCATGGAAACAAGTTTCTTACTTGGAAGAAACATGGAAATTCCTAAGCCAAGAGGGAGCTTAGGTACATTCCTTTTGTAGGAATGAGTACATTCCTTTATTGGAATAGTTATGTCCTCCCTAATTGAAAGAGAGAGATAGACATATTATTCTTGTCTTCACTTGGGAAGACAAAATAGAGGATTGGGTAATCATTTGGCATCCGATACTCTTTGAGGATAAGATAGGGCATCTGAGAGAAGAGGAGTTGTGGAGGACCGATATTCTTTTAGGATTGGCTAGTCCAAGATTGTTGTAAATTGTAACTAGGTTCGGTCTTCATAAGGAAATGTAATTATGATCTTTGTAAATGATGAAAATAAGAGAATAAAATTCTTTTTGTAATGCCCTGTTTCATGGGTTCCATGAGCAAGAGTTTTTATCTAGATGGCTCCCATTGAGAGCCTTATGATTTATCATTAGAGTCAAAGAGTTAATGTCATGTATGGAGAAGCCCTTCTTGGGCATGTGTCAAATGTACATAAGTCTATAGGACCCTCCAACGACAAGCACTAGCTCTCTTCCTCATGTCAGCTTCAAGCTGAAGTAAAGATCTCATGTCGGCTTCAAGCTATGGAGACACACCTATTCATAAATACATAGTCGGCTTATTTATAGGGGGCAACCACTATAAATATATATAAAGGCTCTTCGCATTAGACAATGAGAAAAGCTCTGAAATTCGGGCAATAGAAAGAAGAACAATTCGGATTAAACATGGAAGAGTAAGTAAGGCACAACGAGGGTTTGTTTTGGGCCAGTCACAATGTAAAGTTCAGATCTCCACATTGAAGGAGCTGGGATATGTCTCTCTGTGATTTTGGATAGACAATACAGTGAGAAGTTCGTATCTTTGGGTAAAGGTCTCAATGCTACAACAGAAAGATACAGTTCGGATGAGGGTATCTATACCACAACTAGATAATATATAGAAGCCACTGTTTAGTGATATGAAGGAGCTGCTATTAAGTGAAGTATTACAGTGTTTTGGTGCTGTTGTAGTAAGCATTGTTTGGTGACAATACAATGATATGGTTCAGTGCCATCTAAAGTATGTCTACAATTCTTTGCTATCACATTATGCTTAGAAAGGAGATGATCCCAATGCGTAAGAGGAATCGTAAGGAGGAAGGAGAAGATAGTCAAGTGGCTAATAGGTCAAGGGTCTTGGTCTTGGTATTTGTCAATTGGAATCTCTATATGAAGAATTTGTGTGCGTTTTCCACTCAAAGAGTGAGAGGTTTGGCCTTGGCTCATAGCCTACATTTTGTGTCTCTTGTCTATTTATGTTCATGCATTGGTTAGTGTTTGATGAAGAAGAACACTAATAATCTAACAAGAAGAAGATTCCAACTTAAAGAAGAAAAAACATTCACATGCAATCACTAATTGAAGAGAAATCACCTAATGCTAATGCCCTAGATTTCTCAACATGGTTTCAAAGCTAAGGTGACAGTTAAGGAAGGGCATCTAATCAAAGAGACACTCAAGGATCGAGTTTCAAGGAAGGCATCAAAGCAAGTTAAAGGATATCAAAGTGAAAGTTCAAAGATCTACATTCAAGAATCAAACTCTAGATCAAAGAAGAAGGTCTACTTTAGAAGAAGTCTTGGGATCATCAATCAAAACAATCAAGGCCAAAGCCTTATATCTACTCAAGGCAAATAGATCTACAAATCAAAGCAGCTAGAAGTCTACACTAGCAAAAGTGTTGGATCCTATAGTCATCATCAAAAGACCACAAAGACCCTCATCAAGTTATCTACAAAGCAAGGTAGATTGAAGTACTTTAAAGACGAAGATCACATCATCTTGGAGAAAGTTGAAACCCTAGAAGCATTTTTGATCTGCATTCATTCACTACCAAAGAAGTCGAAATATCTTGAAGATGAGAAGGCATTATCATCATCTTCAAAAGCTCCCTATCATTGCAACAAGGATCCCCCCCTTATCCTTGAAGAAGATCATTCGAGGGAGCATCAAAACATCCTCA
This sequence comes from Pinus taeda, assembly GCA_000404065.3. NCBI lineage: Eukaryota > Viridiplantae > Streptophyta > Pinopsida > Pinales > Pinaceae > Pinus > Pinus taeda. Next base: position 44,453 of record APFE031170261.1, read on the forward strand.
TCAATCACCATCAACAAAGGAAGCTAGTTCTAAAGGCCTTGACATCATAAAAGGAGCAATCTCCTTTATTGAAGAAGGGCTTTTGATTTGGAAGAAGATCATCCAAAAGGAGCACTAATACATCTTCTTCAACCATCATCAAAGTGATCAAGTTGAAGATTTCATCTTCACTTGTCAAGTAAGTATCTTTCATTCTATAATCAAATTTGGTAAAATGAGTTCGTTTTGCAAGGAGATCTATATGCTGGTTGGGTCATCAAAATCCTTGCATGTTAAAGGAGCATAGACATAGTCCTTGAAGAAAGTGAAGTCGTTGAACATATCAATGAAAATATCTCCTCTGAATACATGGAAAGGGATTCTTATGAAAGGCCCCCTCATATAGCAGTATTGGAGACATCAAAGAGATGAATATGATAAGTTGGTAGAACTATTATTTGAAGATGCGATAAAGAAGGTCACATCACTTAGATTTGATCTACACAAATTGAAGGTATCAAAGGATAAGGGGTTATCTTCATAAGATCTCAATTGCAAGATCTAGGAGAGTTAATCCTCATGCACTAACTGATGAACAAGGTTACACATGTCTATGAGGATAAGAAAGCTATCCCATTCAACAACTTGTGGTTTCAATGCAAGATAGGAGATGATAGGTTGAGGGCAAAGTGTTCAACGATCAAATGAATAGATTCAGATATTTTGTCGAAAGGAAAGAAGTACATAGCTAAGATTCGATGCTATGAGTATTACAGGAAATATTGTCCTAAACGCAAGAAGGGAAATAACAAGAAAGATAGAGAAGAAGTCCATTTCATTGAAGAAGTGGAGAAAGATGAAAGAAGGAAGTCCAAGAAAGAGGAAAAGTATTAGAAGTAAGGGTTGATGACATCACCATAAGAAACATGAAGGATGTCCGATAGTCAACTATGAAGGATATATCTCTTGAGAACCTCATTGGAAACTAAAGGAGAGGAAGAAGTCATCCAGGACAAGGCTCATCATACATCAAAAGGTAACATCTACTTGATAAGGATATGCAAGATCCTCAAGACTCATTGATGGAATCTTCATCAGAAGGTTCACCAATCTAAAGTGGAAGCAAGTGTTTCATCAGGGACTCCAACTTGTGGAATTCATAGGATGATGGTATGATGACATAAGAGATGAAGCGGATCAACGGGTTGAAACTCTTTTCAATCAAGGAAGCTGCTGAAAGAAGCCTAGATGACCTTAAGGTAAATGAGGTATGTATGCTTGTATTCAATATTATAAAGTCATGTTGTATGGTTGCAGGCAACATGGATCACTACTCGATCTTGAGAAGCATGATCAAAGGAAAGGAATCTCTTCCTATGAAAGGTTGTCGGAAGGCATGGGTGACACTAGATGAAATCAACATAATATGTGCTCATATGAAGTATGAGGTGGTTGACTACAATTGAGGAACTCTAAATGGAAGCTTCTGGGAATGAAATGTGTGAAGAAAGGAAGGAAGATATCATGAGATATGCAACCATGGTAAAGGCAATCAACATCCAAAAGGCCAAGAAGATTTGACTAAGAAATCTCCCAGAAAGATGTGAAGATTGATAGAAGTCTGAAAAAGATGAAGACCCTTGACAATGGATATCTTTGGGAAATAAGTCAACATGTATGCAGGATGTTGATACCTATAGGAAGATGTAATGATGAAAGACCATCATAAAGGTAGGTTTGATTTTAGTGTTCATTTCCTATTTTGAACAAATATTTGGATGGGCTTATGCAGGATCGCCAAAGGGAAGAACTGTGGATGACTTCCAAGAGGACCATATAGAAGGATGTAAGATCCTTCTAGAAAATATGGCATGGAGAAGGTAGTGTGACATGAAGCAAGACTAGTTGAAGACTAATAGATCACTTTCTTATGAAAGCAATAATGATATGACAGACCCATGGATGAAAGTGATGGATGGTCTGTGCCCTATGAAGAAACCACAAAAAATGAAAACTCCTTAACAAAGAAATTCATGACATTGAAGGAAGGAGCTCTTCAAGCAGCTGGTTGAGGAGTTGCTGTAGGTCCCTAATTAAGAGGGAGCCTGAAAGCAAGTTTCTTACTTGGAAGAAACTTGGAAATTCCTAAGCCAAGAGGGAGCTTAGGTACATTCCTTCCATAGGAATGAGTACATTCCATTATTGGAATTGATATGTCCTCCCTAATTGAGAGGATGAGATAGACACATCATTTTGGTCTTCACCTGGGAAGACAAAATGGAGGATTGGGTAATCATCTAGCATCCGATACTCTTTAAGGATGAGATAGGGCATCCAAGATAAGAGTAATTGTGGAACAATATTCTTTGAGGACAGGCTATCCAAGGCAAGAATAGTCCAAAGTAGGTCATACTCTGTGAACACCTTAGTAGAGTATGTACCTTGAGAGACAATGATTATGGTGTCTATAAATCATTTGTCTTGCCAGCATTGTGCTCTGATCATGTGGATAGAGCTGTTAGTCAAGGCCTTGCTATGTGACAATGGTGGTTGATATGATGCTAGATAGATGGGTTACCAATTCGATTCTTCTTATGATAAATTCTTCATATTAAGAATGACCAAGTACCATTATGAATACCTCCCTAGTTAGGAGGGAGTGTTGTGAAGTGTAAGTGGGTTCGATCTTAATAATGACATGTAATTATGATCTTTGTAAATGATGAAAAGAAGAGAATAAGATTATTTTTGTAATGCCTTGCTTCATGGGTTTCATGAGCAAGAGATTTTATCTAGATGGCTCCCATTGAGAGCCTTACGATGTATCATTAGAGTCAAAGAGTCAATGTCATGTATGGAGAAGCCCTTTTTAGGCATGTGTCAAATGTATATAAGTCTAAAGAACCCTCCAATGACAAGCACTAGCTCTGTTCCTCATGTCGACTTTAAGATGAAGTAAAGATCTCATGTCGACTTCAAGCTATGGAGACACACCTATTCATAAATACATGTTAGCTTATTTATAGGGGACAACCACTAGAAATATATGTAAAGGCTCTTTGCATTAGACAATGAGAAAAGCTTTGAAATTTGGGCAACGGAAAGAAGAACAGTTCGGATAAACGTAGAAGAGTAAGGGACAACGAGGGTTTGTTTTGGGCTAGTCACAGTATATAGTTCGGATCTCCACAGTGAAGAAGTTCAGATATGTCTCTTTGTGATTTCAAATGGTCAGTGATAGTGAGAAGTTCGGATCTCTGGGTAAAGGTCTCAATGCTATAGTAGAAAGATACAGTTTGGATGAGGGTATCTATACCACAACTAGATGATATATTGAAGCCACGGTTCAGTGATATGAAGGAGCTGCTATTAAGTGAAGTATTACAATGTTTTGGTGCTGCTGTAGTAAGGATGGTTTGGTGACAATATAGTGATATGGTTTAGTACCATCTCAAGTATGTCTATAGTTCATTGTTATCACATTATGCTCAGAAAGGAGATGATCTCAATGTGTAAGAGGAACCAAAAGGAGGAAGGAGAAGACAGTTAGAGAGCTAGTGTCTTGGTCTTGGAAGTGGCTAATAGGTCAAGGGTCTTGGTCTTGGTATTCATCAATTGGAATCTCTATAAGAAGAAATTGTGCGGGACTTCCTCTCAAAGAGTGAGAGGTTTTGGCCCCGGCTCATAGCCTACATTCTGTATCTCTTGTCTATTTATGTTCATGCATTGGTTACTGTTTGATGATAAAGAACACTAATAATCTAACAAAAAGAAGATTCTAATCTAAGGAAGAAAAAACATTCACAAGCAGCCACTCATCAAAGAGAAATCACCTAATGCTAATGCCCTAGATTTATCAACAAAGATAAGAATAGTCCTCATGAAACACACCTTGAGAACCCGGGTGGGGTATGTTCCGAGAGAGACAATGATGAGGGTGTCTATAAATCATTGGTCTCAGCAACATTGAGCTCAGATGTTGTGGAGAGATAGAGCTGTTAATCAAGGCCTTGCTATATAACAAAGTTGGTTGATATGATGCTATACAAATGGGTTACTAATTTGATTCTTCTTATGAGAAATTCTTGAGATTGAGAATGGCCAAGTACCATTATGAATACCTCCCTACTTAAGAGGGGGTGTTGAAAAAGTGTAACTAGGTTCGGTCTTCATAATGACATGTAATTGTGATTTTTATGTAAGAGATGTAAAGAAGAAAAATAAAATTATTGTAATGCTTGCATCATGGGTTTCATGAGTAAGAGATTTTATTTTAGTATAAGCTCCCATAGAGAGCCCTTATGAATTTTGTCATCTAGTCATAGAAGTCTAAAGAGTCATTCTAATGAAATGAAGACATGTTACACATTGTAAAGGGTCACACTTGTCTATGTAAAGTCATCCTCCAAGACCTTGTCACTAGCCCTCTTCAAGTCTGCCTACAACGAAAGAGATTATTCCAGAAGATGATGTCAACCTTCCTCAGGTGATCATGTCGGCCTAAAGGACGTGGGAAAATGAGTATATACAATAGTGCTTGGCCTCATTTGGAGGTAAGCAATTTGGTTAAGAAAGTCTACATTGAAGTGTGAAAAACATACTAGAGAGAACCTCTATCTTAGTGAAGCAAGAGAGAAGGAGAGCAAAGTTCGTTATGGATTGTTTTGGAGTAGAATATCCTCCCACATGTGAAGGTAGCATATCTGAAGGGTATCAAGAGAGGGTCGAAGGTTTGCAACTACATTGAGGTGATCTTGTTTCGGTAGAAGACCTCGTTAGAAGGAGTCGAGTAGAAGTGTAATAAGTCTGTCTCTTAAAGAGGTTATTCAAGGAAGCAAAAGAAATCGAGGGTTTCTGTGGTAGGGTTGCAGACCTACAAGAAGAGACCGATATTTTGAAGGAAGCCGAGAAGGGGAAGAGGAAGAGAAATGTTGGAGAGGAGGCTAGTGACTTAGTCTTGGGAGCTTGGGAGGACTCTAGCGTCAAGGGTCTATGTCATGGTCTTGGTGTTCGTCAATTGAAGATCTATAAGAAGAATTTTGTTTGGGTTTTCCTATCAAAGAGTTAGAGGTTTGGCCCTAGCTGACAAGCCTATATACTGTGTCTCTTGTCTCTTTATTTGTTCATGATATGGTAATTGTCTTGATGAAAAGAATGCAATAATAATTACAAGAAAGAGAAGATCATAATCAAGAAGCAAAATTCTATCATAAGCAATTATCATAAGTAGAGAAATCACCTAACTATTGATGCCCTAGATTTCTCAATAGATCTTGTAGCTCATGCTGAGGATGCCATTTGTAGAAATGGTAATGAGTTTGATGATTGGTCATGTTAATTAGTGATTTGTGTTACCTGTTACCCACCACCTGTGGGTAGTATCCATAGGAGAAAAAGTTTCTCCTAGATGGTCCTCAGCTGACAGCGAACAACCCCTTGCAGCCACCAGATAGCTCGATGTGCCACTATCTCCGCCCCCTGAGCCAGTCATATGCTCCTTCGCCCGTCTATCATGATCATATGTTTGAAGGTGGGCCTTCCGACCCTGAAGGTATGGCTTCTCATTATGTAGTTGGGCATTTGTGTTTACTTATCATGGACACTTTTGGGCATGGATTATTAGGGGGATTCAGCGGAAAGAGTGGGCTTGGTTTGTACTCTTGTCTCCTCTGTCCAATTTGATGGTTAACCTTGTATCCTAGTTCCATGGCGTCTTCTTTATTGGCTACTAGCTTTAGGGGTGGCACTACACAAGAAACCTTGATTTTGGTTGCGTGGTCCCGCTTCCTGACACTATATACATCACTCCTCTCTGCTCATTATAACCCCATTCATCATATTTCCTATTTGGGTCCAAATTTGTCCATTGGGTCCACAAGGAGTTAGCCTCCCCTTCCCCTTGCCCACACTTTGGGTCGGGCTTGGAACAATGACCTAGAGGTTGATGTAGCTAAAACAAAAGAAAAAGCATAATTTGACCATTCTTAACAAGAAATGTACCATAAAATGCAAAAGATGGTTGGGAAATACAAATTTAGCACATGGTCAATAGTCAACATGAGCTCTACCCCTGTGCATTATGGCCATCACCCTGGTTCCTAGGGTCCCTCATATCTACCCCTTTCATCATCAAGGAAACCATGATCATCCCAACCCCTAGATGGACGATGAGTTACCCCACCTTAAGGGGGCATTCACTGTTATATCATACACATCATGCTCTCATCCCCTAGAGCCTCGAACAGTTATAAGAGAAAAATCAGTAAAGGGTAAAGGCATATGAAGAAGGGTGTAAAAGTAAAGTTCGGGGTAACTCATGTACCATGATTGCTCCCTTCAACATTCATATGCCCAAGTGTGGGCTCCCCTTATTATAGCTACCTTGTAATGTGGCATGTGGCTTGGAGCCTTCCCTTGATGCCCCACTCCATTCCATCATTATATGACATACAACCTGCCATTTGATGAGGTGTACCATGGACATATCACTCCCTTTAAAGGTTGAAACTGCCTAATAGGGTCCTTGGTTAACCTTCTTCTTGAACTTGGAGACACTTGTACATTCTAAAGCCCACGATGGAAGGGCATGCCATTATGAAGTGTCCATTGGGATCCATGATTTGTAAACTCGTTTACTCAATTGCACTAATGTTTGGTTGTACTGGAAGGCGAAGGGATGCTTTGGATCTTATACAGGATTGCAGGTGGGTATTCATCTTGGGTTTGGTCTCCCTATACGGGGTCCATGCCCTCCAAAGGGTCATACTGGCATTTGTAGGGTGAGCTTTGAGAGCCACGAGTCTCCACCATAGCATAGAGAAGATTGTCACTTCATGGGATCCTTCAGTTCCACTTGTTGCTTGCTTGTGTTCCACCTATTGGATGATGATGATGTACCTGGACCACCTTACCCAACTAGCTCCACTCTTACACCACACACTTGGCAACTGATCCAGGGCCTAGATGAAGATGTGTCTTGCCATGGGAGACAATGGGAGGGCTTGCATTATTCTTCTAGCCCTTACAAATGAGATACAAGCTTGTTCGATCTATTTGAAGACCGATGAGGATGTTTTGTGCCCCCATATTCACTTGGGGGTACCACAGGTCATTTGCTTGGATATCAAGGGGTCAACCCCTTTATCAATATGTTTGGAGCTCATTCATTCATCTTGGCATACATTGGACTCCACTAGGCCTCATCAATGGCCCTTTGACCTATTGTATCTATTATTTTTCCCTCTTAGGAGGCTTATTTTTGTATTATGGATCTATCTTGGTGGGCTTGTCACCAAGGAATGTTATTTTTGCACATTATTTTATTAGTTCGGGCATTATTAGGCCTTATTAGGAAAATTGAACCCCTTACAGAGGATATATATTGATGTGATGATCATTTCATTTGATCATCACTTAGTTTTGAACTTGTATCTCTTCTTGAGAATTTCGCTAGCCTTATTGATGGACGAATTGGAATCTTAATGCATTTCAATGTTTGGAAGAGCCTTTTTTTTAATCTTGGAGCTTCGATTTTTGTCTATTGATGATTGGAAGATTTTCGCTATACTTGTAAGTGTATTTTTCATGGTCTATTTCTCATTTTGTCACTTGTATAATGTATGAAGATATTTCACTCTTGACGCCGGTGACACTACATTAATGAAATGCAAATTTGTTGATCTTGTCTTTGTGAGGGTTTTTTCATATCTTTTATGAAAAGTATAGTGAAGAAATATCCTAGGGGTATATGATTGTTCATAATCTCCTTGATAAGTCATCAATTGCAACATCAAAGAAGTATAAATTTTTCTAGTAGCCTAGTTGCTGCCTTTAGGGCCATGCGAAGTTTCTAGGGAACTCCTTGATTGGGTATAAGCATCCCTAAACATTGAATCATATTGACTCCATTATCCCAATAGGCTAGGCACTGGTCTAGTCTTAGGTGATCACCAAAATGAAGAATTTTCTCACCTCTTTTTCTCTTTTCCAAGCCCTAACCCTAGTAGGCTTCCTTGTGCATCATACGAAATTGATTGTAGCAATCCAAACTTGGAGAATTTTGGTTTAGAGTTGCGCTGGTGTGTCCTTGAGAGGTCCTCCAATTTTGAAGATATTCCGACAGAGGAATCTCAAGTTTTGCCAAGCACTAGCTTGCAAACCGTTCTCCCTAGGTTTCCTTTGGTTAGTGGCTTTATCAAGGATCATTGCATTAAAGTCTCAAGTCAAATCCAATCTCTTGATCCTTCTACTCCTCCCTCACTTGGTCAAGACCCTTTGTTTGAAGTTTCATCCCAAAACATTGACTTTGTTTGGGTCCACTAGGGCTTCTTTGTGGTCCTGCGACATTGTCACTCCAATTTCACAAGGATTTCTTGGAAACCCTATTCTTTTAGGATTCTTTGGTCTAAAGCACTTCACATCAAGAAATATCCCTCGACCCTAGGTTTAGGTCTCCGTCTAGCTCTTCTTGGAGAGTCATTCACCTTTCTTCTAAAGCAAGCAATCCCCATCATTAGAGTCTCTCCTTTAAATAGGTTCTTGAAATCACTATCCACACACCATTGATATATTTCTCCTAGTGATTTCCCTAATACCGAGACTCCTGCCATCAGTGAAAGTCTGTAAAGAGCAGTGTGCTTTAGCTGAGGTGAAAGTGGGCTATTGCTCCATTGTTGCCACTTGACCTAGTAGTTGCTCTATAGGAACCCATCCTAGGACCGCTACTAGTTTGAGGGGTAACAATACCTACCATATGTACCTAGCAGGAAATGAATACTCCATGGCCCAATGGATAAGGCGCTGGTTAAAATTTTCAAGTTCAGAAGTCCATTAGGACAATCTTTCCCCTTCTCTCTCTATTCTTCTATCTTTTTCTATCTTCTTTCTTCATGCAAATTTCGTACCCGCATGGGGGAGTTGTAGAAAATGTCACTAGCATGATGAACTTATGTAAAAGGCTTAGACCCTTGGGACTTAGTTACTAAGGAAGTTGCTCCAAAGTGTTTTTTTTACTTAATTAATTATTTTGCTTTCTAATGATAAATAATAAATTGAGTTTTTTCACTTACAACCTCCAAAGCTAGAGTGCATCTTAATAATTGGACTTTGAGTGTGTTTTCTGAGTCTAGGGTCAATATATTACTATTCTAGGCATTATCTTGAGTCTCACGGAATTGCATTAGGTTTTAATAGGAGTTTTTAATATTTAAAAATTTCTCGTAGAATAGGAATTTTTAATTAATTTTTATGTAACAAATAAAAAAGTGGTACTAGGAAGACTTGTATGGCACGTCAGTACTCGATTTTCATGCTTAGAGTACCTAGTACCAACATTACTGTTGGAAATAATGACAGGGTGGTGAATCAATATTTCTTATCAATTAGTAACTTATTAATCTTTTTAGAGCATTAGCAACATATAAAGCATCAACACATCAAGAGAACAATGCAAAAGAAGCTTGTAGGTGGAAACCTTCTAAGAGAAAAAACCATCGAACGCTTTTCTAATAATTTTGTCAGTACATAAAATGCCCCAGCGCTAACTGAAAAGGGAAGCCCCAACTCCATAGTACTCTAGAAAAGTGTTCAATTTTTAGCTCCAACTGGAAGGACATTCCAATGCCTTAGTTTTATTAGCTGCTGCTGAAAGGAGGCTCCAACACCCTTGCAAGCTCCAACTTGCCCTAGCACCACCCTACCTCCTTGAAGTGTTTTCAGGCTCCAACCTGAAAGTGACTTCAACCACCTACCTAGCTCCAGCCAACCACCCTGAATATGGTAATAAATCAGACCAACTATTGTGAGCTCTTGTACCAGGGATAATTACCCACTTACAATGAATAGATAACTATAAAAGATATGACAATGAAACCCAAAACTTCTTCATAATGAGACCCTTATTTTCAAAAACCCTTGCTACTGATAAACTTCAGATGAACAACTAGACTTAGAAACCCTTACAACCACTTGTGTCAAGCACCCTTACACATAGCAAACCCTTACGCATTGTATTGTTCAATTGCAAGAACATACTACTGCAAAAAGGTCATGATGATGAATACCTCACTGTGACAACGATAAGACAACTGCTGCAAGATAAAACCCTTACTGGAAAAATGCTTCTTGGATGATTGAATGCGTTCTACCTTGCATATAGCTGCAAAATAGTAAGACACTCTTTCAAACTGCTACAAGAGGGATATGACAGTGAAGAGACTGTGCTGGAGAGAATGTGTCTCACTGTAGATTATACTCATAGATTTGAGAGTATCAAGTATATAACCATACTGTTGTCAATGAGCCCTTGGACTCCTTTGAAAACTTCAACAACACTATGAATCACTGTGGCTACAAGAATCAATAAATGCAAGTGTGAAACATACCTCTATGTGGTGTTAGATGCTATTTGATTTACCAGTTCCCCCTAAAAATATTTGATTACATTAACCAGTCTCCTTCTAGCCCTTCTTGGAGAGTCATTCACCTTGCTTCTAAAGCAAGAAATCCCCTTCATTAGAGTCTCTCCTTTAAATAGGCTCTTGAAATCACTATCCACACAAACCATTGATATATTTCTCCTAGTGATTTTCCTAATATCGAGACTCCTCCCATCAGTGAAAGTCCGTAAAGAGCAGGGTGCTTTAGTTGAGGTGACAGTGGGCTATTGCTACAATGTTGCCACTTGACCTAGTAGTTGCTCTATGGGAACCCCTCCTCGGACCCCTACTAGTTTGAGTGGTAACATTACCTACCATATGTATCGAGCAGGAAATGAATACTCCATGGCCCAATGGATAAGGCACTGGTCAAAATTTTCAAGTTCAGAAGTTCAGTAGGGCAATTTTTCCCCTTGTCTCTCTATTATTCTATCTTTTTTTGTCTTCTTTGTTCATGCAAATTTCATACCCGCATGGGGGAGTTGTAAAAAATGTCACTAGCATGATGAACGTATGTAAAAGGCTTAGACCCTTGGGACCTAGTTACTAAGGATGCTCCAAAGTGTTTTTTTTTACTTAATTAATTATTTTGCTTTCTAATGATAAATAATAAATTGAGTGTTTTCACTCACAACCTCCAAAGCTAGAGTGCATCTTAATAATTGGACTTTGAGTGTGTTTTCTAAGTCTAGGGTTAATATATTACTATGCTAGGCATTATCTTGAGTCTCACAGAATTGCATTAGGTTTTAATAGGATTTTTTAATATTTAAAAATTTCTCACGGAGCGAGAATTTTTAATTAATTTTTATGTAACAAATAAAAAAGTGGTACTAGGAGGACTTGTATGGCATGTGAGTACTTGATTTTCATGCTTAGTGTACTAAGTACCAACATTGCTGTTGGAAATACTGAGAGGGAGGTGAATCAATATTTTCTATCAATTAGTAACTTATTAATCTTTTTAGAGCATTAACAACACATAAAGCATCAACACACTAAGATAACAATGCAAAAGAAGTTTTTAGGTGGAAACCCTTCCAAAAGAAAAAACCACCGTACGCTTTTCTAATAATTTTTTGAGTACATAAAATGCTCCGGCGCTGATTGAAAAGAGAAGCCCCAACTCCCTCATACTCTAGAAAAGTGTTCAATTTTTAGCTGCAACTGGAAGGACGCTCCAACACCTTAGTTTTATTAGTTGTTGTTGAAAGGAGGCTCCAACACCCTTGCAAGCTCCAACTTGCCGCAGCACCGCCCTACCTCCTTGAAGTGTTTTCAATCTCCAACTTGAAAGTGACTTCAACCACCTACCTAGCTCTAGCCAACCACCCTGAATATGATAATAAATCAGACCAACTATTTTAGACTCTCGTACCAGGGATAATGACCCACTTACAATGAGTAGACAACTATAAAAGATATGACGGTGAAACCCAAGACATCTTCACAATGAGAACCTTATTTTCAAAAACCCTTGTTGCTGATAAGCTTCAAATGAACAACTAGACTTATAAACCCTTAAAGTCACTTCTGTCAAGCACCCTTACACATAGCAAACCCTTATACATTGTCTTGTTCAACTGCAAGAACATACTGCTGCAAAAAGGTCATGATGATGAAAACCTCACTGTGACAATGATAAGACAACTGCTGCAAGATAAAACCCTTACTAGAAAAATGCTTCTTGGATGATTAAATGCCTTCTACCTTGAATATTGTTGCAAATAGTAAGACACTGTTTCAAACTGCTACAAGAGGGATATGATAGTGAAGAGACTGTGTTGGAGAGAATGTGTCTCACTATAGATTATACTCATAGATTTGAGAATATCAAGTATATAACCATACTATTAGAAAAAGTAACTAGGTTCAGTCTTTATTAATGTATTTGAGTCATCATGAAATGTACTTGTCAAAAGAATAAAGAAGCAAATTTTTATTATTGTAACAATGACTTATTAAAGCATGGGTTTCATGCTTGGGTCATCATTATATTAGTCAAAGTCCCTATTGTGGACTCTTAGGATTAATATTGAGTTTATAGAGTCATTGTATATTCAAAGAGACCCTTTTTGGGCTTTTGAATCATGTAAAAAGGTTTATTATTGAGTCAAACATAATTTATGTATCCTCCACACCAAGCCGGCCTAAGGACACTAATTCGACCTCACTTGGAGCCTATAAATAGAAGCATGTCGAAGTCATTTGAAATATCTCATCTCAAGCTAATTCGATATCTCAAGAGAAGCTGAAGAAGTGCGAAGTAGGTTGAAGTGGGTCTAAGGAAGCTGAAGGAAGTGTGAGTTGGGTGGAGTCTAAGGAGAAGAAGAAAATCGAACTTTTGGTGCCTCTTTGTTTTGTGCCCTAGTTTGGGAGATCAAAGTCTTCCAAGTTTCACAAATGCCAGAAGCTGTTGCATTATCGAAGTTGCTGGAAAAGAGGTCGAAGATCTAGGAGGATGACTTGGTGTGGAGGGAAGGTTTGGTGCTTGTCTAGGGTAAAGAGTCTCAAAGAATACTATTGAAAGGAAGAATTTTTTTACTAGGTTTTCCCCTCGAGGTGGGTTTTGCCCAGGCATAGTGTTGAAAAGTGTAACTAGGTTCGGTCTTCAAAATGACATGTAATTGGGATTTTATGTAAAAGATGTAAAGATGAAAAATAAGATTATTGTAATGTTTGCATCATGGGTTTCATGAGCAAGAGATTTTATTTGATCATAGGCTCCCATTGAGAGCCCTTAGGAATTTTGTCATCTTGTCATAAAAGTATAAAGAGTCATTGTCATGTAATGAAGACATGTTACACATTGTAAAAGAGTCACACTTGTCTATGTAAAGTCATTCTCCAATACCTTGTGACTAGCTCTCATCAAATCGGCCTATAACGAAGGAAGAATCAAGAAGATGAAGTTGGCCTCTCTCCAAGGTAAAGTCGGCTTATTCCTAAGATTCTGTTGGCTTAAAGGACATGGGAAAATGTGAATATATACAAGTACTAGACCTCACTTGATAACAAGCAATTTGGTTGCAAGTCTATAAGGACGTGCGAAAAGCATACTTAAAGTGTTCGTCTTCTTGTAGCATCAGATGTGCTCTAGCCATTAAAATTGGTGGAGAGGCTAAAGCACATGAGATCTCCAAGACCCAGAAATGGTTTGGGCATAATCTAACCGGTTTGGGAGATATTAAAATAATTAATATTCTTAATGGAGTTCCTAAGTCTAAACTTAGGAAAAATAAAATATTAATAAGTATTAATATAAAACTGGGTTAGAATGGTCCAAAAGTCATGGATCAAGCCAAATCTAATCTTAGCTGTTGATTAGAGATTTAATCCCGGTCGTTGATGGACCAATGAGAAAAGTATAAGAGGAGGCTTTAGGGTCAGTTGGAGAACACACCAAGAGAGATCAAGAACTCAATTTTCTGGGGCAGGGTTTGCTGAGGAAATTGAGTGAGTGATCCAAGTTGCAATTGAGGGGCAGTGAACACATAGCATAGAGGCAGAGTTAGTACCAGGAGGATCAGCGTAGAGCCAGGAAAGGGACGCAAAGCCAGCTAGAGGCCACACATAGGTAGCCAGGAGCTGCACAAAGCCAGAGAGGGCCAATGTGTGAGACATAGAGGGTCCAGGGACTGACGCAAAGGCTCCAGAAGCTAATACAGAGCCTAGAGAGGCTGAAGTTGGGCCAGAGAGGCTAACGCAAGGCCTAGAGGCAGCGCTAGGAGCATTTCGTGGGACAGACTGAGAGCTGGAGCGCCGGATAGGGTGACGCAGTCCCTATGAGAGTGATACAGAGCAACAAAAGCTGCATTGTTGTTGTGGTATCATTCATCCGGTGATTTAGCCAGAACATTTGTCTTCGACTGAGAGGTACTACTGCCGAGGGCATTCTCTATTGGGTGAGCCACTTCTGGCACCCATGTTGTATTCTGAAACTGCATAATAATAAAACCCTTTAAATAGCTACACCATTTTCTCGCATTGGGTTTTTCCTGAGACATTAGTCCAAAAGCAACGGTTTCACTTGTGTGCTTGTTTACTTTCAATTGATGTTCTATATGTGTTGATAATGTACTTGTATTTATTTTCAGTATTTACATGGTAAATAACTTGTTAAGTAACGGAACAAGTTGGAAGAAATAAATCAGATAATACAGGAAGAATTTCTAACGGGTTAAACTTAAAAATTCCAACTTGGTATTAGAGCGTGGTTGTAGATCACGGATAACTGAATGCATCAGCTGGGTAGAGCAGTAGCAGAAGAAAACAGCTATCCCGAGTGACAGAAGCTGTTCCTAGCAGAAAGCAACAAGGAAGGGGTGATGCAGAGTGCCTGCGTCATCAATTTGACCTAGGAGGAGGATCAACACAGTGGCAGAGAGGAGTAGACCTGACCTACACAGTGCCCAATCATGTTTCTCAGCCAGGAAGGATTGACGCTGTGGCCAAGAGGTGCAAATTTTGCCGGTGTTGGGATTGCGCAGAGCCTAGAGGCTCAGTTCTTCAAGTTGCTGAGGTATAGGGGGTTGCAGATAATTTGCTGAGCAAAGCTGGTGGGGTACTGTGGTCAGAACAATACCTAACAGGGCAAGACCAAGGAGGAGGGATTTCCAGAAAGGAAATCGAAACTCAGAGGGAGTCGAACCAAAGACTTCTAGGAGGGAAGTAAAGAGACTCAGAGGAGTCGGTAGAAGAGCAGCAAGATGGTAGTGAATTGGTCGAGAGATTAGGATAGATTGGACGAAGTTTCCAACTTCGTAGTCTGGAAAGCCAGGATCTTGTCCATTCTAGACAGGTATCACATCAAACACTTTGCCTTGAAAACGATAGCGATCCTAGTTGACCCAGCTGAAAATGAGAAGTATGAGGAGGCAATGGCAAGGGCAAAGTGCATCATCCTTGATGGGGTCAAGGATCATGTGGTGTTGCATATTGCCGAGAAGGACATGAGAAATGAGATGTGGGAGGCCCTGAATAAATTGTACTAGCATACTTTCGTGTAGAGGAAAATGTTACTTGAAAATCAGTTGCAGTCATACCAGATGCAGAAGGGAGAGCACATAGATGACTTCCTCGGTGGATTGAAGCAGATCCGTGATCAACTAACTTCAATAGGGGCCACACTGGATCATGAACTGATGGTGAGAACCGCATTGAACACAGTCTCAGAGGATTGGGAGGTATTTGTTCTGAGCATACTGGGCAGGTCGAGCCTTCCAGATTGGGAGGAATTGTGGGCAGATCTTCATCAAGAAGAGATCAGACGGGTGACCAAGGCAAGGAGTAGCGGAAAAGGGGTCAGAATCAAGAAGGAAGAAGAAGAAGATGCAGCTCTCGCATCTGCGGGAAAGCAGGAGAAGAGAAAGAAGAAGGACCTCCTCAAGGTCAAATGCTTCCATTGTGGGGAACTAGATCACTATGCGAACCAATGTCCAAGGAAGAAGAGTAAGGGAGAGACTTCTAAGACCAAGGCTGTGCCAGCAAGGGCAGAGAAAGAAGTGGAGACAGATGACGACTATGCCATGAGTGCTCATGCGCCACTTGACAGGAAGTGGGGAGACATCGAGCTGTAGTCAGACGGACTACAGACGATGAGGAGCAGGATCCTTGAGGTACCCAACCTCTTGGATTAGACCTTGCTACGGGAGCCCCGAAGAGGAGTAGCAGGACTGTCGGATGTGGGTAGAGATAGATGCGGATGAAGCGACATAGAGTGCTACAGTGCAGGAGTCCCTGGACAACGTGAGGCAACAATGTGGGATGCATGGAGTTGTTGTTGCAGCGCAGAGGTCAGTAGAAGGAGCACTTGTTAGTGACAGAGGGAGCTTCAACATTGGGAGTGTTTTTAGCCTGACAGAGATGTTAGAGTCGGGAGGATCATTTACTTACTTCTCAGTAACTGAGTTGTAGTATAGCAGTTAGCAGTGGCAGTGCTATGGGCAATACGATGCAGCATGATGAGAGGGGATGCAGTGCAGATGCAACAGTGGTAGTGGTAGGGCCATGGGTAGTGGCACGGATGTAGAGGGAGTTGTCGTACAGATGCAATAGTGGCAGTGGCAGGGACATGGGTAGCAGTACAAGATGCAGCAGTGCAGAGGATGTTGGGCGGGGAGGCCTAGCATCAGCACAGGGACGGATGCTGGATGATCAGGGTGATACTCAGTGAGGAGTATTACTAGAGCACAGTCCTCGCTAAGAGGGAGTGTTGATTTGGGGTAGCATCAGATGCGCTCTAGCCATGAAAATTGGTGGAGAGGCTAAAGCACATGAGATCTCCAAGACCCATAAATGGTTTGGGCATAATCTAATAATTTTGGGAGATATTAAAATAATTAATATTTTTAATGGAGTTCCTAAGTCTAAACTTAGGAAAAATAAAATATTAATGGGTATTAATATAAAACTGGGTTAGAATGGTCCAAAACTCATGGATCTAGCAAAATCTAATCTTAGCCGTTGATTAGAGATTTAATCTCGGTCGTTGATGGACCAACGAGAAAAGTATAAGAGGAGGCTTGAAGGTCAGTTGGAGAACACACTAAGAGAGATCAAGAACTCGATTTTCTGGGGCAGGGTTTGCGGAGGAAATTGAGTGAGTGATTTGAGTTGCAGTTGAGGGGCAGTGAATACATAGCAGAGAGGTAGAGTTAGTACCAGGAGGATCAACGCAGAGTTGGGAGAGGGACGCAAAGCCAACTAGAGGCCACGCAGAGGCAGCCAGGAGCTGCGCAAAGCCAGAGAGGGCCAACGTGTGAGACGTGGAGGGTCTAGGGGCTGATGCAAAGGCTCCAGAAGTTGACGCAAAGCCTAGAGAGGTTGACATAGGGCCTAGCGGCAGTGCTGGGAGCATTTCGTGGGATAGATTGAGAGTTGGAGAGCCGGATAGGGTGACAAGTCCCTATCAGAGTGACGTAGAGCAACAGAAGCTGCATTGTTGCCGTGGGATCGTTCATCCGGTGATTTAGCCAGAATATCTGTCTCCGATTGAGAGGTACTACTGCCGAGGGCATTCTCTGTTGGGTGAGCCATTTTTGGCACCCCGGTTGTATTCTGAAACTGCATGATAATAAAACCCTTTGAATACCTGCACCGGTTTTCCCGCATTGGGTTTTTCCGGGGACATTAGTCCAAAAACAACGGTGTCACTTGTGTGCTTGTTTACTTTCACTTGATGATCTGTATGTGTGTTGATACTGTACTTGTATTTATTTTCAGTATTTACATGGTAAATAACTTGTTAAGTAATTGAACAAGTAGGAAGAAATAAATCAGATAGTACAAGAAGAATTTCTAACAGGTTAAACTTAGAAATTCCAACACAAAGGAGCCTCTATCTCAGCAAAGAAAGAAGGAAAGAGAGCAAAGTTCGTTGAGGACTGCTTTAGGTTAGTATATACTCCCACGTGCAAAGGCAGAAGATCCGAAGGTACCAGAAGAAGGTCAAAGTTTTTTCAGCTACCTTAAAGTGATCTTATTTGGGTAGAAGACCTTGCTAGAAGAAGCTGAGTAGAAGTACAATAGGTCTCTCTCTTGAATAGACTCGTCAAGGAGCGAAAGTGTTCTAGGGTTTTTGAAATAGGGTTGCAGACCTACATCAAGGAAATCGAGATTCTCAAGGAAGCCGTGAAGAAGAAGAGGAAGAGCAGTATTGGAAAGGAGGTTAGTGACTTGGTCTTGGGAGGACTCTAGTGTCAAGGATCATTGTCATGGTCTTGGTGTTCGTCAATTGAAGATCTATAAGAAGAATTTTGTTTAGGTTTTCCTCTCAGAGAGTGAGAGGTTTTGGCCCTGGCTGACAAGCCTATATATTGTGTCTCTTGTCTCTTTATTTTGTTCATGATATGGTAATTGTCTTGATGAAAAGAACACAAAATCAAGAAGCAAAAGTCTATCACAAGAAATTATCATAAGTAGAGAAATCGCCTAACTACTGATGCCCTAGATTTCTCAACATGGTATCAGAGCTAAGGTGCTAAAATTCAAGAAGGGGAATCTAATCAAGAAGGCACACAAAGATCTAGTTTCAAAGAAGGATCAAAGCAAGACAAAATACATCAAGCAAGAGATCAAGATCTTCATCATAATCATAATGAAAACCTAGATCGAAGAAATCATCATCAAGGAGGAAGCAGAAAGAAAGGATCAAAACCCTTGAAGCATTTACGAGTTCATCATTCATCCATCACCAAAGGAGTGGTATTAGAATAATGTTATTTAGTGTTTAATGCTCATTCTTATTAGCTGTTTCTATTTTTATCTTTTTAGCAGTTTCTTAGAAGAAATTGATTGTTTCTATTTCCTAATAGAAACTTGATGTTTCTATTTTTGTAAATATCTTTGTATTACTTATTGAGCTTTGTTTGCTCATGTAAATCAATTCAATTCATTCATTGATTATGGTATCAGAGCACGGGTAGTTTTTTTTCGAAATAATTTTTCATAATTTGAAAAATTTAGTACTTCATTTCGAAATTGCTCTTTTGTGGAGAAGTTTTTCTTCAGTTTCCATTTAGGGTCACTATTAGTAAATTGAAAGGTTTTTTGTGTTTGTGGGCTTCTGTAATCTTCTACAGTTGCATGTCAAGGGTTTTAAACTTGCGTAGCTTTAAATAAAGTGTTGCGGGAATCTAGATCTGGGCCATTCTGTGGAAGCTAGAGCCTTCAATCGACCAATCGTGGTTGCGTGAATAGATTCAGCGTGCGGGCATCGATTTTTTTTTTGCGGGACCTCTTGCTACATGCCTTCATCAAAAGAATGCTTGCTTGGTAGCTCCGTGGCTGTCTTGCGTCCATGATGATGGAACTTGCTTGCTGGTAGATCCGCAGGAAAATTCCTTGCTTTGCCACGAATTCCTTAACTTCTTGCTCGCTGATTTCCGATGACATCACCACAAATGTCACCTGTGTGAACCCACCCTTTTTTCATTGATTGTTGCGGCTGTGGTTCTGGAACTCGTCAAGCGACCTCTTCTCATGTCGTTGCTAGTATCTTGGGCTGGGCAAGACCACGAGTTATTCCATGCCAACTGTTGTTGGAATCATTCCAGCCGGTGGCGGGACATCGCATCTTATTTTTTGTTGGTTACAAACAGGTGTTGATCAGATGTCGAGGGGCCATTCAGACTGCGCAACGATCGGAGGCGCGTCAAATACTGCAATGGCGTCTTCTTGGTGACGATAATTTCTGCTAGATAGTTGGTTAATTAAATCAAATTTACACCGACGAGCACTCAACAATAGAGACTTGGATCTGCTGTCAAGAACGGCTCCAGTATTGTTGAGGCTGTTGTGGCGCTTTGAAGGGCCAGAAGGAGGAATTGGAGCACCTTTGGGCAAAATCTGAAATCGTGGATGATGTGATCTCGAATCCACCGATGCCACATTTGCGTTCCCGGGCTATAACGTAGCAGTGGTGGGAAGTTCCCTGAGCATTTGTCGCTTTATGCGATGAATATATCCATTGCCAAGTTCTGTAGCAGGCGACATTCCGGGAAAAGATAGAATACTTGGCAAGAACAACAAAGAAAACACAAAGTATAATGCTATAGGCTTGGCCATATGAGCTGAGAGCATCCTGGGCCTTTAATTCATTTACCTCAACGAATCAATCGACTTCAATATTAACAAATTCTCAATGATCTGTAGCCGAGCTTTTGCTGCTTATTCTCTGCGCAAGGTCGCAACTATATTTTATTTGCTATGTTTTGAGATGACTGCACGCTTTTTTTGCAATTTTTTTTAGACTGTGCGAAAACAAAATTGGCTTGAATTCTGGTTTAATAGCAGCAACAAGATAGGACAATATTTTCTGAGTACAGTTTCTGAGTGCAACGTTCAGAATTTTTTTTTGTCTGCACGGGTTCGAGGAATCTTGAAACTTTCACAAGCTGTTTTGACTTTCTGGGCAATTTTTAAGTACTTGTCAGATTTTTTCTGTATCTTGGAAACGTGCAGATGGCCTCCCTTACCAACCTGATGTTGGAAGGCAGTTAGCACTTTAATGGCACCAATTATAACATCTGGAAACAGAGAATGTTGACCATTTTTTAATATAGGTGTCTTGATCAGCTTGTTTTAGGAAAAGAGCTCAATCCTGGTACACCCGGTACAGATCAGGATAAGTTTGATGATCGAAATCGAGAGGTTGTTATGCTTCTCAAACTCTCTGTGACTGATGATCAATTACCGCAGATTCCTTCCGGCAAGACAGCTGCCGAGATCTGGCAACATTTGAAGGAATTGCACGAGACATCCGACAAGAGCAGAGCTTTCTTTCTCAAGAATCAATTGTTCTCCATCATGATGGACGAACATGTCTTTACAAGAACATATTAACAAGATTAAAGACATTCGAGATCAACTCGAAGCCATTGGTCGGACCATGGAAGAAGAAGATATGGTACTCTACCAAAACCTTATGAGCACTTCATAGAAACATTCAACATTACCTCTACTAATGTTGATTTGAAGTTTCCAGAGTTATGCACCAAACTCATGCAGCAGGATCGTTGGAAACAACAGTTTGGTAGTGGTGTTTCATCAGCCTTCTCAGAAAATGCTTTTGCTGCCAAATATTAGTCCTCTCAGTCCTTTCAGTAAAAAGGTTCTTCTCAGCCTTTTGATCTTGCTAGGAAGAAAAATGTGCAGTGTAATTACTATCACAAGTTCGAACACATGAAGAAAGATTACCAACAAAGGATTGCTTCTGAACAGAAGAAACAGGGAG
Source organism: Pinus taeda (assembly GCA_000404065.3). Taxonomy (NCBI): domain Eukaryota; kingdom Viridiplantae; phylum Streptophyta; class Pinopsida; order Pinales; family Pinaceae; genus Pinus; species Pinus taeda. The sequence goes on from APFE031170261.1 coordinate 65,603, forward strand.
GGCCCCATTAGAGAGTGAATGTTGTAGAACATTCCGAGCAGCCAGAATTTGCCTTTTACGCCTTTATGGCTAAAGGGTCTTCAGATCATATCCCGTCTTCTGCCTGGTACATTGACTCTGGTGCATCACGCCATTTCTCTCATAGGCGTGATTGGTTTATTGACTTCTCACTTTTCAGTGATTCAGTAGTATTCGACGGAGGTGAAGAGTACATAGTGGTTGACAAAGGTATAGTTCAGATCCAGTCTGGTGGGCGCACACTCATCTTCCTGAATGTGTACTTTGTTCCTGGTATGGAAATTAATCTACTGTCTGTCAGCTAGATTATGAGGAACTGTCCTCAGCTTGATGTAGTGTTCAATGTGCACAAATGCTCCATTATCGATAAGGACACTAGTCTTAAAGTTGCTGTTGGCCTAGAGGATCATGGTTTATACAGGCTTCTTGACACTAGAGATTCTCCAGAAGTAGCTCTAGCAGCTCGTGTTTCTCCCATGAACACTTTATGGCATCAGCGATATGGGCATCTAAACATGCAGTAGCTCTCTCAGCTCTCTCGGGAGGGACTTGTGTTAGGGTTACCTGATATTCAGACTCAGCAGTTGGGAGTAAGTGGCGCCTATCAAATTGGCAAGCAACATCGGTCTTCATTCAAGGATGGAGAATCTTGGCGAGCATCTAAGGTACTCCAGTTAATTCATGCTGATATTTCTGGTCCTATGCATACATCTTCTATTACTGGTTGCAAATATTTTTTGCTTATTGTAGATGATTTCAGTAGAAAGATGTGGGTGTATTTTCTAAAATATAAATCTGATGTATTTAATATCTTTTAGAAGTTTAAATCCTTAGTTGAAAAAGAGTCTGGCTGTAATATCATAACTCTTAGGACAAATAACAGGGGGGAATTTTGTTCTTCTACTTTCTTCAACTTCTGTGATACTCATGGCATCAAATGTCAGTTAACTACACCCTACACTCCTCAGCAGAACAGTGATGTCGAACATTGCAACCGTACAGTTGTTGAAATGGCTTGTTCCATGTTACACATAGGAATGTTCCGAACAAATTCTAGGTTGAAGCAGTATTTACTACTGTCTATCTTCTTAACCAATCACCTACTCAGGCTGTTAAGGGGAAGACTCCCGAAGAGGTTTGGTCTGGCTGTAAGCCTAAAATCAGTCACCTCAAAGTATTTGGCTCAGTTGCATATGTTTGGATTCCAGCTGCTAAGTGCTCTAAGTTGGATTCCAAAAGCTAGAAACTCATGATGACAGGGTACAGTGATCATCAGAAGGCCTATAGGTTGATAGATCTAGCCACTGGTTGTCTTAGTTTCAGTCGTGATGTAGTATTTGATGAAGACAGAGGATTCTTTCAGTCTCCTCCTTCTTAGCAGTGTTCTGAGGATCAGCGTCACAGTGTTCTTCTTCCGGTAGGTCCACTTGATGGGAGGGATGATGCAACATCAGTATTTGATGATGCAATACCTGAGCTTCCTCCGGAAAATAACCCTCCTCTTGCTGCTCCTATTGTTCCTGAGCCTTCTCCATCTCCTCCTGATATTGGTTCCTCTACTCTCTGGCGTAAATGGTGGGCTAAAACCATTGGTGATCTCTGGGATAATGAGCTCCTTGAAGGTATAACTTCTAAACATAAGAACAAACAACAGTCTACAGTATTTTGCTCTTATGGCTAACTTGCATAGTATTTTTGAGCCTCAAACCTATTTAGAGGCTAAGGGTATACCTGAGTGGGATTTGGCTATGGAAGCTGAATTCCAGAGTCTTCAGAAGAATCACACTTGGACCCTTTCTGATCTTCCTCTAGGGAAAAAGCCCATTAGCTGCAAATGGGTGTATAAAGTGAAATACAAAGCAGACGGAACCCCAGACAAGTATAAAGCTCGCCTTGTTGCTTGAGGATTCTCACAGAAGGAAGGCATTGACTATGAGGAGACCTTTGCTCCTACAGTCAAGATGAGTATCATACGACTTTTCCTTGCCTTAGCAGCTCAGTTCAATTGGAAAGTCCAGCAGATGGATGTAAAGAGTGCTGTTCAGAATGGTGACTTACAGGAAGAAGTCTGCATGACGCAACCTCCAGGATTCAAGGTTGCTGGTCAAGAACAAAAAGTCTGTAGATTAGTCAAAGCACTTTATGGTCTGAAACAAGCTCCTCGGGCTTGGTACATAAAAATTGATCAGTTCATAGATCATGGTTTTTAGCGGAGTCCATCTAATGCAAACCTGTATAGCAAGCATATTGGTGATGATATTCTGTTTGTGGTTGTCTATGTGGATGACCTTATCATAACTGGCTGCTCAACACCTTTGATCCATGGGATCAAACAGGATTTGTGCAACACTTTTGATATGACAGATTTAGGACTTCTTCATTACTGTTTGGTGGTTGAAGCCTGGCAGACTGAGAACAACATCTTTCTCTCTCAGTCCAAGTATGCCATAAATCTTGTGGACAGATTCAGAATGCAGGATTGCAAACCTGCCACGACTCCTATGGAACCAGGGCTCAAACTTTCAGCTCAGTCATCCTCACCCCTTGTGGATGAAACTTTATTCAGGCAATAGTGGGCAGCCTCATCTACCTTACTGCCACTAGACCTGACATCAATTTTGCAGTGAGCTACATTTACCGCTTCATGTCAGCTCCTAAGGCTGATCATTGGATAGCAGCGAAGCGTGTGCTGCATTATGTGTGTGGCACTCCTGATTATGGACTTCTGTACACTCGAAGTTATGATCCTATACTCAGTGGTTACACAGATTCTGACTGGGTCGGTTCAGTTGATGACTGTAAATCTATAGCTGGGTATGTGTTTAGTCTAGGATCCGGTGCTGTCACCTGGACTAGTAAGAAGCAGCAGGCAGTGGCTCTCTCTTGAACAGAAGCAGAGTATCGGGGAGCAGTTAAGGCATCTTGTGAGGCAGTTTGGCTTCGACGTATGCTTGTGGATATGCATGTTTTCCAGACAGGTCCTACTCCCTTGTTCTGTGATAATCAGGGAGTGCTCAAACTTGCCAAGAATCCAGTCTTTCATGAACGAACAAAGCATGTAGAAACCCATTGTCACTACATTCGCCAGCTTGTTGAAGACGGATCCGTTCAGTTGCAATATGTTCCCACAACGGAGCAGCCCACCGACATCTTCACTAAGCCTCTTGGTCCTGATAAGTTTGTCAAATTCAGAGGGTCTATCGGTGTTGTAAATAGATTGAGCATTAAGGGAGGGTATTAGAATAATGCTATTTAGTGTTTAATGCTCATTCTTATTAGCTGTTTCTATTTTTATCTTTTTAGCAGTTTCTTAGAAGAAACTGGTTGTTTCTATTTCCTAATAGAAACTTGATGTTTCTATTTCTGTAAATATTTCTGTATTACTTATTGAGCTTCATTTGCTCATGTAAATCAATCCAATTCATTCATTGATTAAGTGGAAGCACTTCAAAAGTCTAAGGAAGGCTAGATTAAAGAATATTTTCATAATCTTCAAGAAGGTTCATAAAACAAGCTCTCTCTCATCACTCTTTCAAGGAATAATCTTCTATTATCTACAACAACATCAAGATTAAGAAGGAAGCAAGTAGAAGAAGTAGCATTTACTCAAGTAAGTATATGACTTAATCTGAAACTACCAAAATGTCTTTTTGCAAGGAAAGCAACAAATTGGTTGGGGTTTCAAATTTCCTCACATGGAAGAAAAGAACAAACCTAAACCTCACTGAGAATGAAGTCATGGATCACATCAAGGGGTCAATAACCTAACCTCCCAAAGAAGATACTCAAGCACTTGCTAAACACACGAAAGGGGAAGTGAGGGCCCAAAGGATTCTCATAGAATCCATCCAAGACTCTATCATCCCATATGTATCAAAATTAGACACTTCAAAAGCTATATATGACAAATTGGTAGAGTTGTTCTCCATAAGTATTGCAGGAGAATTTATCTCTCTAAGGCAAGAACTCTACAAATTGAAGATATCAAGAGAAGAAGGAATAGCCTCATATTTTATGAGGATTTCAGAAATAAGAGATCAACTTTAGGATCTGGGTGAAATAATGTCTGACAATGAAATGATCACTATAATATTAAATGCACTGTCGGAGGAATGGGGCAATTTCACTTCAAGTATTTATGGGAGGAATGAAGCCAAACCTTTCCAAGATCTATGGTCATTATGCAAAATCGAAGAAACCAGACTGAAGGCAAAAACTGATGTGGGATCGAATGAACAGAATCAAGCATATGCTGCTATGACAAGAGGAAAAAGAAAAGTTGGAAAATTTGGTCCTCAAAAGAAAAGGAAGAACATGGCCAAGGTGTAGTGCTTTGGATGTCAAGAATATGGGCACTATAGAAGAGATTGTCCTAAATTTAAAAGGGACAATAACAAGAGAAACAAGGAAGAAGCTCATATTACTGAAGAAGTGGAAGAACCTGAAACGAAGAAGCCTAAGAAGGAGGAAGTGAGAGATCTCTACTATGGCTGAGATGACCTCCTTTAGATATTCTTCTATTGTGTACATTATAGGTAGGAGGCACTGTAAATAAGATAGGATGCATCATATTAGAGAATGGCATCATGATAGAAGCATTAAGAACTCATGATATAGGTAACATGTAAAATGTTTGGGACAAAAATCTATAGCTATATAGAGTATAGCTCTTGAAAACCTCATGGAAAGATACTTATGGACAAGGAAGAAGTCATCTAGGACAAGGCTCATCATACATAACATCTGCATAATAGGATATGTTAGATCCTCTAGATTCTCCATGGAATCTTCATTAAGGTTCATCGATCATGAAGAAAGACAAGTGGTTCCAAAACTTGTGGAATTCATAGAATGATGGCATGATGACATAAGAGGGAAGTAGGTCAGAATAAGGCTCCTTCATTCAGAGGAAGTTGTTGCAGGAAGTCTGAGGAAAGATGGGGTATGTATGCTCATAGGTGATATGGTTGCAGACATCATGTGGCAAGTGTTCTATCTTGAGAAGCATGTTATGAGTTAAATATTCTTAATTATCATAATATATATATATATATATATATATATATATATATTATATATATATATATATATATATATAAAATAAATGATAAAATATTAATTAATAATTCATAAATAAATTAAAATTAAGTTACTCAATTGGTTGTGAAGAGGCATTAGTTCAAAAGGATGTGTCTTTAGGCTCGTGGCCAGTCAGTTCCCATAAGGAGAACCATCCTAGCCTTGTAAAATCATCACTGAATATTAAGTAATAAAATATATTGTTTTACATACAAATGTGTAATTTATTTGCGAATATAAGTGAACAAAAAAATGCTTGTTCCAATGGTATCATAGCCATTCGTTGTATTTCGCTACTGTTCACTCTGCTCATCGTTCCAACATGTTGTTGCCATCTGTTCCCCCATGCTTCACTGTGTTCATCGTACTAGCACTCGCTTCTGCCAATTCCCTCACCTCACGTGTTCGGTTGCTCACACACATCAACCGTCCCCTTGCAACTGCTCAAACGCTGACATTCCACTCCACCTTCTGACCTGCGTCCCTGCCATGCTCCCCCATCCACCCTGAAAACTATGCTTTTTGTCTGCTACATCTTCGCTACCCCACCTGCATCCATTGCTTCCTTACAAGTCGCCTTCTGATCGTGCCACCGCAATCCTTTGCCCCCGCTGCACTGCCTTTCCACTATCCACAACTATGCCGCAATCAAACACTGTGCCTTTCCCCCGACAACACCCTCGCTTTGCAGATCGTGGCCCCTGCCTTGACAGGCCACGAGGAATTCCACTTAGTTAAATTTCCCATCCCCTGCCTGTCAAGCGACATTCCCGGTCGAAAGGTCAACGGGTGCAAGGTTGTTATTCCGGGCATCGGTTCATGCAGGCTTGGTATATAAATATACTAGTGATACGCTGTGATCAACGTATATACAATAGACAAATATATTGCATTAATACACAGTGAACAATATATAGGCTCGTTACATTGTAGTCATATCTAAGTTGCACGAAACGGAGAAACGGGTACAAGTTTCCGAAACGGGAGGCGATACGAAACGCGACCTACCCAAATTTTGGAAACAGGGAAACGCGAATATATATATATATATATATATATTATATATATATTATTAAGGACATTTAAGAAATATGTGCAATCATAAAGCATATATGATACATTCTAATTTATTACATTATGATAAAATTGTCAATTGTCAATGGATAAACTATAAGTCTCTAAATTATAGAGTAAATTTACATCACATTTACTCATGAATGATCACATAATGAAAATAGAAATATCCAAAATCAGCCATGAGAAATTTCTAATTTCTTGTCTCGTGCTTGATTAGGAGTCTCTTCCTACATAGTCGAACGACCTTAGTCACTAGTGCTCTTGATTAAATACAAGTTTCATACCCTAGTACCCTACATGCTCTTCAGTATTGGGAGTCTCCCCTGCATAGAGGGCTTGGTTCTCTTGATTAAATACAAGTTACATATCTTAGTACATGATAAAATCCAATGGAAACATTGCAATCCTCCCAATCCTGAAATCCTGAAAAACAGATAAGTCTGCTGGATTTTGAGTGAGATCTAAAATTCTACTTTCTCCATATGAAATCCAATGAGGGCCGAACCACTCTCAAACATCCTAAGTCATTTCATGGTAATGTTAAAAATTGAAGTAAAAGGATGAAAATGAAAAATAAAGGAGAATATCACTTTTACTTTAAGAATTTAACATTACCATGAACTGCATATCAACACTAGGGCAAAAGTTCACTTTTATAACTTTAGACAGGCATCTAGAAGCAACTAGAAATCACTAGGATAACCTAAATGTAAATTAGAAAACAAACTAAATAAAAAAAAAAACATAAGTAAAATGCTGAAACGTGAGTCGTACGGCCCTGAAACACGTTTCAGCGTTTCGTACCCGTTTCCGTACGGAAATGCCCCCTTGCCCTACGTTTCCTGCAACATAGAGTTATATTATAAACTAAATCTAATTAATTGAATTAATTAACATATATATAATATATATAATATATATATATATGATTTAATTTACTAAAACAAATTGGGTCAACTAGGAAAAAGAAGAACGAAATGGGTAGTAGTAGTAGTGACGATGCGAATTCAAAAAAATTCCAAGAAGAACTCGATAAGATGCATAAGCACCTTGACAATGTTGAGAAGATAGTAATCAAGACCAAATGGCAGATGATATTAAAGAATTGAAGAGCATGATGAGCCTGTTTATGGGAAGAGCCAATCCACCTTTTAAGCCCTCGGCCACACAAAGTTTGAAGACTCTAGAAGGTGAAATTTTCCCAAATCATGAATTTCTATCAATGGACGAAAACTACAAGTACTACATATATAGTTCGAAGGAAGTCAGTACCATACAAAGTTTCTCGACAAAGACTACCTCAAAATTAAAAGAGAATTACCTAAGTACGATGGTAAGGACTATAAAGGCACCATTGTATGCCATTTTTGGAGCAAACCTGCCAATAGGTCAACAAGAGAAGGTCATGATCGCATGCAACAACTTGGAAATGGAAGCATATGATTGGTTCCTATGGTGGTCCAAAAAATGTGCAGCTCCCTCGTTCAATTGGGAAAATTTTAAAAACTCCTTGCTAAAAAGGTTTCATGACGAAGAAGATGACGATGTTTATGAAAATTTCGTTTACTTCAAAAAGAAAGGATCAGTAAGCGAATACACCCACAAGTGGGAAGTATTAGCTATAAGGCGAAGGGGATTTTCAAATGAAGAGATACTAAAAATTTATTGATGTGGCCTTAAGGATTATATTTGGGAAGAATTAAAACTATATAAGCCCCAAACCATTGAAGAAGCTAGACATGCAGCAATAATTATTGAACGAAAATATAAACTCCACAAAATGCCATATGCTAGTAATGAAAAATCAAACAACTACTCAAAAGGGAATTCAAGTAAATCATCTTCAGAAAACACTACTAAGTACGTACCACGACCAATGCGTAATGGAGGAAAACAATAGTCAAATGTTGAAAGAAAAAGGGATGGCAAGTGTTGGACATGCGGAGACAAATATTTCCCAAGGCACAGATGCACTATGCAAAAAAGTTACAACTGCGAAGCAGAAAAAGAAATATCTTTAGAGGATAGCTCTGACGAAGAAAACAATGAAGAAAATGAGACCCCTAATCCAGATCCAGAAGAAGAAAATATGCCATGAATTTCTCTGGCAACCATCACAGGGATTGCTCAACCACAAATACTGAAGCTTAAAGGACATATCAATAAACAAAACGTTATCGTTTTAATAGATTTAGGAAGTACGCACAATTTTATAGATGTCAATGTTGCAAAAAGACTGAACATTTTTGCCTCCACGTAGTAGATTTAAAAGTTATAGTAGCAAATGGAAAATAAATAGATGGAGTAGGAAAGTTTCATAAAGTTAAAATGCAACTAAATGAATATGAAATGGAGTCCAGTTTTTATACGGTTCCTTTAGGAGGAGTAGACGTCGTCTTAGGAGTACAATGGTTGTAAACACTAGGGACGTATTCGACAATCACCAAAAACAATTCATTAAGTTCAAAATGGATGGAAGGAAGTATAAGTTGTTCGGGTTCCAAGCCCCACCTACTCAAGTCATTTCTACTCAGCAAATGAAAAAGCTTATTTGCTACGGAGCCCCACTATTTGTTGCACAATATCAACAGTTAGAGTTATTATTGATGGAAGGGGTTCACCAATAGTTTGAAGTTTCATCCCTAATCCAGAAATGTAAAAAGGTTTTCCAAGATCTACCGATGAATTTTCCCCTTGAAAGGAAAATTGAACATATCATTGAAGTCAGACCAGATTCAACACCAGTAAATGTAAAACCATATTGCTACCCCCATCATCATAAAACAGAAATAGAATGATTAATACAAGATCTGTTAAAGCATGGAGCCATTACGAAAAGTAGAAGTCCATACGTTGCACCAGTAGTATTGGTCAGGAAGAAAGATGGATCTTTCCGGTTGTGTATAGATTACAGAGGATTAAACAAAATTATTGTTAAACATAAATCTCCGATTCCATTCATTGATGCGCTACTCAACGAACTCCGTGGCATAGAATATTTCTCAAAATTAGCTTTGCGATCAGGTTACTATCAAATTTGAGTGAGATTAGAAGATGTCGAAAACACTGCATTCATAACTCACGATGGGCACTATGAGTTTAAGGTTATGTCATTTGGGTTAACAAATGCGCCAACCACCTTCTAGGCAACCATGAATGACCTCTTCCACCCATACTTGCGAAAATTTGTATTAGTCTTCTTCGATGATATTCTCGTTTACAGTAAGATGTGGAAGGAGCACCTCAAGCATCTAGAGGAAGTACTTCCCGTATTAGAGAAGAATCAATTTGACGCCAAGTTATCAAAATGTACCTTTGGGCAAAGGGAAGTTGAATACTTGGGACACGTTATATCCAGGGAAGGAGTCAAAGTGGACCCCAATAAAAACAAAGCAATTAAAGAATGGCCCAAACCCAAGAACATATAAAAAAAACTAAGAGGATTTCTAGGTTTAACTGGGTATTACAGAAGGTTCATAAAAAACTATGCACATTTGGCGGTGCCCTCGACTGATTTGTTAAAAAAGAACGTTTTCAATGGAATAACTAGGCAAACGAATGCTTTGAGAATCTAAAAAAAGTGATGTCAACCACACCGGTACTGGCAACTCCAGACTTCTCTAAACCATTCATAGTCGAATGTGATGCTTCTAGGTTCGGAATTGGAGTAGTATTAATGCAAGATAACCATCCTATAGCCTTCGAGAGTGTGGAAGAATCTAGGGCAAAGTAGTGTAGTGTGATTCTTTGTTACTTGATAACAATTTGTGGAGTATTTTTACTTTTCCTTATTAGCTTAATCTTTTTCTTCTTCTTATTAATGCATGTGTGTGTATTTCATTAAACTGCTACCAAAACATAAGAACAAGAACACAAGATGTTGGCTCTCTGCCAGGGCCAAAACCTCTCTTCTCTTGAGAGAAGAACCCTTTAGTGAATTTATCTTATTTAAGCTTCTATTGATCAATGCTAAACCCTAGACCCCTGACAAGAGTATCCTCCAAGCACAAGTCAAGTCCTTCCTTCTTTCCGCACCTTATTTCTTGGCACTTCTTCTGGCACTTCTTCCGACACTTTGTTCTTTGACACTTTGTCCTCCTTCCGGCACTTCGTTCTCTTACTATGATTCTTGTCTGGAGATAGACCTTCCTAGAGTGAGTCTTCTAGATGAGGTGTTCCTATTCTATCCCTTGCTCAAGTATACTTCAACTTTGACCAACTGAGATCCTTCTTGAGTGTATGACTGTTCTGCTGCCCTAGGTTTCCACATGTGGAGAGTACCCTTAGTGAATTAGGGTCTTTCTTCCTTCGCTAGAGAGAGGGACTCCTTCGCTTGACTTGGGAGGCCTTGTAGGCCTAGTGACTAGCCCAAATACCAACGACTCTTGCACTGAAATATTGCTGCTGCTAAAACCGTAGTCTATCTTCCTTATCCTTGCGCGTGTGACTGTTTCTAGTGATAGAAACAGTGCTTCACCTTTGCTGTCCTTCCTTCTTACTTCACTGCACCTTGGAGACCCTTATATACTTGCTTCCCTTTACTTTTTATGGGCTACTTCCTTTGCAGATTTCAGAGCTGATTGATTGCGTTATAGAGGAGTGGACAACCTCTATATATAGAGCTCTGTCCCTCCATTTAGGCTTTCTAGAAGTCTGACTAGTTACCTTGTTTGTAGGCAGACTTTAAGGGCTGTTTTGGAGGCTGATTTGTTGAGCAAACTTCAGATGGTTTCCATGGTGGTGTAGCATATGCTTGAAGGAGCTTCTTGATGGTGCCATTGCATAGGAGTAGACTTGACTTTGCTTGGAGGTTTTCCGTTTGACTTCAATATATATTTATACATGGTGTAACATGCCCTTAAGGCCTTCAACATTTCCTTTTGACTATTTGACTCACCTATAGCACTTTGATATGTGCTAGAGCTAGTTCAATGAGCAAGAAACTCATTGACATATATTATAAAAATACTATTTCTTTTCTTGAGTAAGTACAAATATCAAAAGTACATTTATGAAGACCGGACCTAGTTACATTTCCTTCAACAGAGAGTAGGAAGCTTAATAAACGAGAAAGCTTGAAATCGACGTACCATATTTACTAGATGAAATCAACATAATATTTTCTCATATGAAATATGAGGTAACCTGACTACAATTGAGGAACTCTAATTGGAAGTCCCTAGGAATGAAAGATGTGAAGAATGTTAAAATTGGCAACTAGGGCCAAACTTCATGTGGGTCATCTTATTCATGGCCGATAATATGTTTATTAGATTCCTCTCACTGAGAGGTGTAGGATTGATCTAAAGATCACTCGATTCCGATAAGTATTTATGGAGATATGAATTTATTTTGATTATGGAATTATTATCAAGCCGACCAGCAACTCATGTAGGTTCAGAAGCCCAACAGATGCATCTATTCATCATCAACATTTGTGTATAAATACATGAGGCCTTTTCCTCATTTTCACTCACACAACTCATCACATTTCTCTCTCTCCTGCGCACAAAAGAGGCTTTTCTCTCCTGCGCAAAAAGAGACTCTTCTCTCACACGTGTGGAAGGAAGGTGCAGAATTTGGGGCTGCAACTATAGAGCAGAAGTTTGACCAGCGTTGACCATCAGACTCCCTCCTCAGAATTGTGTTGTAGGTGAATCTCGATCTCCTCTGAAGGCCGCATTTTTTGGTGAAGGAATCAAGCCAATTCGAGAGTTAGTTTGCAAGATATTGTCTGCCCTAGTTTAGGGCTGATCTAGGGTTTGCTACCGCTGATGTAAATCAGATTTATGTACTATTTCTCTCTGCTGAATTATTGAAGATAAAAGAAGATTTGATTAAAGGGTTTCACCATATTGGGGGTTGTCCCTAGCTAGTTGCCACATCTTGTGTCTCTTGTTTGGGTTTGTTTTCTGTTGATCGTTTAATGTTCTATCTGCGCTTTACTTTATGTACATGTGATTGCTAATCTGTGGATAATAATAAGAAAGACAAGTAAACTGCTCTAAGCATAGAACATACCATAACTTAACATGGTATCAGAGCTGAGGTGAAGACAAAGCTCGAGCAAGAGCAAGAGCAATCACCGAATAGAAGATTGGCAAGGCTATCCTAAAAGAACTATGGGGTCCTCAATGCTCTTCCCTGCCGAAGACAAGCTCCGTAAGAAGTTTGACTATCATGGATGGAAGATGTCTCTCGATCTAACCTTAGAATATCAAGGAGTGTTGGACTATGTGAGAGGCAATATTATTGAGCCTCCATCAAATTCACCCGCTGTTGCCAAGAACAAATGGAAAATCGGTGAAGCCAAAACAAAGAAGATCATACGTGACTCTATCGACAAGCGGTTGGTGGCCTACATCTCCGACCTGAACACCTCCAAGGAAATCTACGATAGACTGGTGAGTTTATTTAAAGTTAATGATGCAAATCAAGTTTTGTTTCTTAGAAATAAGTTGAAGGAAATTAAGAAGGGAAAAGATGAGAGCATGCAAGCATATTTCTTAAGAATCGCCGAGATCAGGAACGATCTCCTATCTAATGAAGAAATCATCTCTGATGGGGAAACGACACTCTCAATAACGCAATTCCTGGTTTCGAGGAATTAATGCCAAGATGCATTCAAGAAGAATCAAGGGTAGAAGAGCAAGAAATGCCCATGCCTAAAGGTCCTCTTGCTGCCTTTTCTTCTCATGCTAAGAAAAGAAATAATTGCGGGACTGAATCAAAGAGAAAGATTGGACCTAAGGGTGGAAGAAAAGGACGATGTTACATTTGCGATAAAACAGGTCACTATGCAAGGGAATGCCTTGATAGAAGGAACTCTCACCAAGACAACGATCAAAATCACTCTCATGGCAATCAAAGGAATGACAAATCAAATAGTAGAGGTAAAAGGAGTGCTAGGAATCAAGGAAGAGGACAACCATCCAAGAAGGCAAGAAAATCCAGGTATGAATCTAACACTGTTGACAACAAGCATGATGAATATTATTTACTAGCTGCTCTATCTACCTTTGCTCCTCCGGACTCGCTGGGAAATTGGCTTATTGATAGTGGTGCCTCAAGGCACTTCACTGGTTACAAAGAAGTTCTCCATAATCTGATAGAGAAAGAAACCAACCTGGAAATTGTCTTAGGAGATAATATGAAATAACTGGTGAAAGGTGTAGGCAATGTCTCTCTTAAATTGAATCAAGGTAATACAATCCACCTACAGGATGTATTATATGTACCTAATCTCAAAAAGAACTTGGTGTCCATTTCGGCTATGGAAGACAAAGGCTACAAGGTGGCTTTTAGCGATGGCAAGGTACGTGCATGGAAAAACAATGTTAAAGATGCTTTCACTCTTGGGTTTCGAGTCGATTCATTATATCAGGTCGGAGGAAGTCCGCTAGGTGTCATGTCTTGTGACACATCTCTTTAGTCCGAACTATGGCATCGAAGGTTTGCTCACCTTCACTATAAAGCTCTACTTGATGTAGGAAAAATGGTGACTGGGATGCCCAAGTTCAGATTAGAGCAAGAAGGTGTATGTCCCAGATGTGCTGAAGGAAAGCTGAAAAGGGGACCATTCCCCTCAAACCAAAGCAAGACCTCTGATATATTGCAGTCATGTTCACTTAGACATATCTAAGGCTGGCATTAAGAGGGAGACTACTACACCATACACTCCTAAGTAGAATGGTGTGGTGGAAAGGAAGAATCATACGATCGTGGAAGCTGTTCGTGCTATCCTTCAAGATCAAAGACTTCCGAAGTTTCTATGGACCGAAGCTGCTAACACCGCCGTAGATGAGATAGTGCCCGATGTGGAAGAATCCATGGATCGTATTGATCATCCTCCACATGAGCCTTCCTCTTCTAGGAAGAGGCCTTCATGGCTTGGGGGGACACTTGATGATGCTAAAGGACATGCTACACCCCGAGGAACCCTCAGTAAGAAACCTAATAGGTATCAGGGATACTTGACCACCATGAGAACAATCATACAAAATGAGCCTTCATCATTCTCAGATGCCGTCAAGCATCAAGTATGGAAGGATGTTGTGACTGAAGAATATGAGTCTATTATGAAGAATGATGTCTGGGAAGTAGTTCCTAGACCCAAGGACAAGACATTTGTCACTTCTAAATGGCTTTACAAAATAAAGCATGCAGCAGATGGAAGTACAGAAAAGTATAAGGCTCGTTTTGTTGCTCGTGGTTTCTCCCAAAAGGAAGGTATAGATTATGATGAGATATTTGCACCTGTTGCCAGATATACCACCATCCGCTCGATCATAGCCCTTGCGGCTTCACAAGGATGGAACCTACATCAGATGGATGTTAAGACCGCGTTCTTGCATGGTTCGATCAAAGAAGAGGTCTACGTGGAGCAACTCGAAGGATTTGAGATTTATGATCGAAAATCTCATGTATGCAGGTTGAAGAAAGCTCTCTCTGGGCTGAAGCAAGCACCCCGAGCATGGTATGAGAGGATTGATAGCTACTTGATGAAGCTGGGATTCACTAGGAGTGAAGCTGATCCTAACCTTTACTTTAAGGATGAAGATGACAAACCTCTCATACTGGTGCTGTATGTGGATGACTTCTTCCTAACAGATGTAGACCCTCTCATTCACAAATGTAAGAGGGAGTTGGCTTCTCAATTTGAAATGAAGGACCTAGGATTGATGCACTATTTCCTAGGACTTGAAGTTTGGCAGAAGCCAGGGGAAATTTTCTTATCTCAAGGAAAATATGTGGTGAAGATTCCGGAAAGATTTGGTATGGTGGACTGCAAGCCCGTAACTACCCCGATGGAGCTTGACTTCAAAAATTTAAGCGGTAGTGCTGCTGGACCTATTTTACGAAATGCCACCTAGTATCGTCAACTCGTCAGAGCATTAATGTTCTTAGTGAACTCCTGTCCTGACATATGATTTGCAGTCAACACATTGAGTCAACATATGGTTGAACCTCACCACATACATTGGATTGGTGCCAAGAATATGTTGAGATATCTTCGTGGCACAATCACTTATGGGTTAAGATACATTGCTGGAGATGTGAGACTACTTGGATATACTGATGCTGATTGGCAGGCAATGTGGTGGACCGTAAGAGCACTTCCGGGTGTTGTTTCACCTTGGGATTTGCTTCGATATCCTAGATGAGCAAGAAGCAGAAGTCGGTGGCTTTGAGCACCGCCAAAGCAGAGTATATTGCTACTAGCATGGCCTCTTGTGAGATAGTCTGGTTATGAAAGCTTTTCAGTGAGATATTTGGATTTACATTGGATACCACCGTGATCCTATGTGACAACTAGAGTGGGATTCGTTTGTCAATTTCATAATCGCTCCAAGAATATCAATATTAGGTACCATGATATTCGAGATATGGTGCAGCGAGGAGCAATAAGGCTCCAACATATCGGTACAGATGAACAGGTTGTCAACATTCTGACAAAGCCCCTAGGGAAAGTCAAATTCCTAACTTTCCGAGAACGACTTGGTGTTGTTCAAAGACCCTCTGATGAGGGTCCTGTATGATGCATTGAGCTCTGGGAGCTCCGGGGGGGGGGGCGGTGCGGGGTACTTCTTGGCGTGACATATGACCACAGGGTGATTCACCACCCCCTGGTGGTATACATGTACACCCCGTGGCGACTATGTAGCGGGATGATTGGTTCTCTTGTGAGGTCTGGATGATGTGTTCTCCATGATGACTATGTAGCAGAATGATTGGTTCTCCTGTGAGGTCTGGATGATGTGTTCTCCATGACGACTATGTAGCAGAATGATTGGTTCTCCTGTGAGTTCTGAAGGATGTGTTCTCCATGACGACTATTTAGCAGGATGATTGGTTCTCTTATGAGGTCTGGATGATGTGTTCTCCATGACGATTATGTAGCAGGATGATTAGTTCTCCTGTGAGGCCTGGATGATGTGTTCTCCATGGCGTTTATGTAGCAGGATGATTAGTTCTCCCGTGAGGAAAAGATTGATTAAGTTCTCCTGTCAAGGCATCCTACCCATGCAGTCTGGGACTCATGGGAAGTACCTCTCATTTGATCAATGAGCAGGGAAATGAGGATAGGGACCATAGTAGTACCGATGGACACATAGTTGTATCTACCATACTCCCTATGCTAGGATGACCTTCATTAATCTGGGATCAATGATACTGGTCTGGGACCAGTGGTAGGAGTTGTACCCACTATGACATTGACTTCGGGTCAGTTGAGGATTGGTCTGGGACTAGTGGTACACACTCTGAGACTGACTTTGAGTCAGTGGAGGATGGTATGCTACATCCTCGTGACTTTCATTGATCTGGGATCAATGATACTGGTCTGGAACCAGTGGTAGGAGTTGTACCCACTATGACACTAACTTCGGGTTAGTTGAGGAATGGTTTCGGACCAGTGGTACACACTCTAAGACTGAATTTGAGTCAGTGGAGGATGGTATGATACATCCTCGTGACCTTCATTGATTTAGGATCAATGATACTGGTCTGGGACCAGTGGTAGGAGTTGTACCCACTATGACACTAACTTCAGGTCAGTTGAGGACTGGTCTAGGACCAGTGGTACACAATCTGAGACTGACTTTGACCCAGTGGAGGATGGTATGATACATCCTCGTGACCTTCATTGATATGGGATCAATGATACTGGTCTGGGACCAGTGGTAGGAGTTGTACCCACTATGACACTGACTTCGGGTCAGCTGAGGACTGGTCTGGGACTAGTGGTACCCACTCTGAGACTGAATTTGAGTCAGTGGAGGATGGTATGATACATCCTTGATCATTTCTTTTTCTTCATACTTCGGAGAAAGCAAAGCAGAGCAGACCAGAAGAGGGCAGAATAGAACAGAGCAGGATAGGTAGAATAGAGCAAGGCAGAGCAGGATAGGTAGAATAGAGCAAGGCAGAGCAGGGGTCAAGCTGTACAGGGAAGTGCATTTGATGGATGAATAGTAGTGACCGACAGACAAATCGCTGATGGAGTTCTCCCTAATTGAGAGGGAGTGTTAGAATTGGCAACTAGGGCCAAACTTCATGTGGGTCATCTTATTCATGGTTGATAATATGTTTATTAGATTCCTCTCATCAAGAGGTGTAGGATTGATCTAAAGATCATCCGATTCTGATAAGTATTTATGGAGATATGAATTTATTTTAATTATGGAATTATTATCAAGCCGACCATCAACTCGTGTAGGCTCAGAAGCCCAATAGACACATCTATTCATCATCAACATTTGTGTATAAATACAGGAGGTCTTTTCCTCATTTTCACTCACTCAATTCATCACATTTCTCTCTCTCTCTCTCTCTCTTGTGCAGAAAAGAGGCTCTTCTCTCCTGCGCAGAAAGAGACTCTTCTCTCACACATGTGGAAGGAAGGTGTAGAATTTAGGGCTGCAACTGCAGATCAAAAGTTTGACCCTCCCTCCTCAGAATTGTGCTGTAGGTGAATCCCGATCTCCTCTGAAGGCCGCATTTTTTGATGAAGGAATCAAGCCGTTCTGACGGTCGGTTTGCAAGATATTGTCTGCCCTAGTTTAGGGCTGATCTAGGGTTTGCTGCTGCTGATGTAACTCAGATTTATGTACTATTTCTCTCTGCTGAATTATTGAAGATAAAAGAAGATTTGATCAAAGGGTTTCCCCATATTGGGGTTTGTCCCTGGCTAGCCGCCACATCTTGTGTCCCTTGTCTCGGTTTGTTTTCTGTCGATCGTTTAATGTTCTATCTGCACTTTACTTTATGTACATGTGATTGCTAATCTGTGGATAATAATAAGAAAGATAAGTAAACTGCTCTAAGCATAGAACATACCATAAATTAACAAAGAAAGAAAGAAAGAGATCGTGGAATAAGCAACAATGATAAAGGAAATCAACATCTGAGAGACCAAGAAGATTTGAATATGATATCTCCCAAAAAGATATGAAGACTTTGATGGAAGTATGGAAAGATAGAGACCCTTGACAATACATATCTTTAGGAGATGTGTCAACATGTACGCTGGATGCTGATGCTTGTAGGAAGATGTCACAATGAAAAACATTCACAAAGATAATTATGATTAAGTGTTCATTACTGATTTATAAATTAGTATCTGGATGGGCTTATGCAGGACTACCAAGGGAAGAACTATGGATATCTTCCAAGATAACCATATAGAAGGATGCAAGATCTTTCCAAAGAAGAAAGCACATTGAAGGTAGCATAACATGAAGCAATGCCAGATGTAAACTGATAGCTCACTTTTTTATGAGAGGGATCACGACATGACTAACTCTTGGATGAAAGTGATGGATGGTCTGTCCCTATGAAGAAGTCCCCAAAAGAAGAAGACTCCTTGCCAAAGAAAATTCATGACATCAAAGGAAGGAGTTCTTCTAGCAGCTAGTTGTCCCATCATCTCCACCTGAGGAGCTGCTGTAGGTTCCTAATTAAGAGGGAACCTGGAAACAAGTTTCTTACTTGGAAGAAACTTGGAAATTCCTAAGCCAAGAGGGAGCTTAGGTACATTCCTTCTGTAGGAATGAGTAGATTTGCCCTCCCTAATTAAGAGGGAGATATAGACATGTTATTCTTGTCTTCACTTGGGAAGACAAAATAAAGGATTAGGTAATCATTTGGCATCCGATACTCTTTGAGGATGAGATAGGGCATCCAAGGTAAGAGGAGTCGTGGAGGACCGATATTCTTTGAGGTTTGGGGTGCCCAAGATAAGAATAGTCCTCGTGGAGCACACCTTGAGAACCCAAGTGGGGTATGTTCCGAGAGAGACAATGATGAGGGTGTCTATAAATCATTGGTCTCGCCAACATTGAGCTCAGATCTTGTGGAGAGATATAGTTGTTAGTCAAGACCTTGCTATATAACAATGTTGGTTAATATGATGCTAAACAAATGGGTTACCGATCCGATTCTTCTTATGAGAAATTCTTCAGGTTGAGAATGACCAAGAACCATTATGAATACCTCCCTAGTTAAGAGGGAGTGTTGAAAAGAGTAACTAGGGTCGGTCTTCATAGTGACATGTAATTGTGATTTTATGTAATAGATGTAAAGAAGAAAAATAAGATTATTGTAATGATTGCATCATGGGTTTCATGAGCAAGAGATTTTATTTTAGTATAGGGTCCCATTGAGAGCCCTTAGGAATTTTGTCATCTATCCATAAAAGTATAAAGAGTAAGTGTCATGTAATGAAGACATGTTACACATTGTAAAAGAGTCGCACTTGTTTATGTAAAGTCATCCTCCAAGACCTTGTCACTAGCCCTCATCAAATTGGCCTACAACGAAGGAAGAATCAAGAAGATGAAGTCAACCTCTCTCCATGGTAAAGTTGGTCTATTCCTGAGGTCATGTCGGCCTAAAGGACATGGGAAAACGTGTATATATACAAGTATTCGGCCTCACTTGATAGCAAGCAATTCGGTCAAGCAAGTCTACAAGGAAGTGCGAGAAATATACTCAAATGACCCTCTATCTCAGCGAAGCAAGAAGGAAAGAGCACGAAGTTCGTTGAGGAATGTTTTAGGGTAGTATATCCTCCCACATGCGAAGGCAGAAGGTCCAAAGGTACCAAAAGAAGGTCGAGGTTTTTGCAGTTACATTAAAGTGATCTTATTTGGGTAAAAGACCTCGCTAGAAGAAGCCGAGTAGAAGTACAATAGGTCTCTCTCTTGAAGAGACTCATCAAGGAGCGAAAGTGTTCTAGGGTTTCTGAAATAGGGTTGCAGACCTACATCAAGGAAATCGAAATTCTCAAGGAAGCCGAGAAGAGGAAGAGGAAAAGCAGTATTGGAAAGGAGGCTAGTGACTTGGTCTTGGGAGGACTCTAATGTCAAGGGTCATTGGCATGGTCTTGGTGTTCGTCAATTGAAGATCTATAAGAAGAATTTAGTTTGGGTTTTCCTCTCAAAGAGTGAGAGGTTTTGGCCCTGGCTGACAAGCCTATATACTATTTCTCTTGTCTCTTTTTTTTGTTCATGATATGGTAATTGTCTTGATGAAAAGAACACAATAATAATTTCAAGAAAGAGAAGATCATAATCAAGAAGCAAAAGTCTATCACTAGCAATTATCATAAGTAGAGAAATCACCTAACTACTAGTGCCCTAGATTTCTCAACACATAGTGCCTACATCTTGTGTCTCTTGTTTTGTGATCTTCATACACATAATATGGTAATTGCTTGATGAAATATAAGATAATAAAGAAGTAAAAGAAGTCAACACAACTCACAAGTAATTATCAAGAAAGGAGAATCAAACCCTAATCTATTTGCATTGATTTTCCAACATATACTGTTGCAATGAGCCCTTGGACTCCTTTGAAAACTTCAACAATACTATGAATGGTTGCGGCTACAGGAATCAATAAATGTAAGTGTGAAACATACCTCTATGTGGTGTTCAATGCTATTTGATTTACCAGTCTCCCTAAAAATATTTGATCACATTAACAAGGCATATCACTGCAAGGCAAGACTTGTCAATGGTGTCACTACATTGGATGTAGGTTCAGATTGCTCATAAGATTGTCCTAATTCGATGCCTTGGAGTGATCACGATGTACCAATGCTTATAACCCCTCACTGAATTTTGAAGGTAAACAATCAGAGATAAATGCAATGCACAGGCCACAAATACTTCAATAAAGCCACAATCTAGATGCTACGGGTATCCATAATTATTGTAATAGCCAACGAATATTTCTTTATGCTCAAAATTGGATGACCATAGGGATTTTAGGAGAAACATTTATCATTCTTCTTCACTAGTCCTTGATGAGCCGTAGAGACAAAGATTGATATCCTTAAGCTTACAAGTGTTTCCCTAGATGTTGAGAAATCTTGGGCATTGAATAGTTAAAAGATTTCTCTGCTTGATAATTGCTTGTGATATACTTTTACTTCTTAGCTTACAATATTTTCTTCGTTATGTTAGTATTGTGTTCTTTTCATCAAGACAATTACTAATATGCACAATAAAAGACAGGTGACATAGTATGTAGGCTTCTTAGCCAGGGCCAAAACCTCTCACCTCTTGAGAGGAAAACCTGATCAAAATTCTTCTTCCAGATCTTCAATTGATGAGTACCAAGACCATGCCATAAACCCTTGACTTTAGTATCCTCTCAAGAACCTTGTCACTAACCTTGATGCTCTGCCTCTTCCCTTCCTCGACTTTCTTCTTGATCTCGAACTGCTCTCCTCGGCTTCTTCTAGAGAAACTCAATCTCTATACTTTATGTGAAAATTCTATGACTGCAACAACTGATTTATTTTACATACTTATTTCTCAATTAATTATTTACAAAAACCCTTTAGTAAACATTAAAATAAATTCTGCTGCAGATATCACACCATAATACAGAAACAAACACATGCACAAGAATCAACATATCAACACAGATATTTTGGACAATTGTCCTCGGAAAAACCCAATGTGGGAAAACCGGCGCAACAGAGGAGGATTTTATTATTTAGCAATTCTTGAGTACAATTGGATGCCAAACTGGCTTACCCAATAGAGAAAAAAAATTCCCCAACACTTCTCCCAATCTCAGCGTCAGGCTTGCTGGCCTCTGCGCAGCTCCCAGACCCTCTGCTTCAGCGCCTGCCTCTCTGTGTCAGCACTGGGCCTCTCTACATCACCCATGCATGCCCTCCAGTGACTGTGTAGTCTTCTGCCTCTGCGCCTACCTGAGAGGCTCTGCGTTTGCCTCTCCAACCTTTGCTCTAGTCTTCTGGTGCTGTTCCCGACTCTCTGTTTCGTACCCGCTGCCTCTTGTTGCTCTCCATATGACTAGTTCAAATTTCTCAGCTAACCCCGCTCCAAAAATCAAACTGACTGGTCTCCCTCAGTATGTTCTCCAACTGACCCTCAAGCCTCTTCATATAGTTTTCTTGTTGGTCCTTCAACGACCGAGATTAAATCTCTGATCAACGGCTAAGATCAGATTTGTCTTGATCCATGACTTTTGGAACCTTCTAACCCAGTTTTATACTAATACCCATTAATATTTTATTTTTCCAAAGTTTAGACTTAGGAACTCCATTAAAAATATTAATTATTTTAATATCTCTCAAACTGATTAGAATCTTCCCAAACCATTTCTGGGGCTTGGAGATCTCATGTGCTTTAGCCTCTAAACCAATTTTCATTGCTAGAGCACATCTGATGCTACCCCAAATCAACACTCCCTCTTAGCGAGGACTGTGCTCTAGTAATACTCCATACTGAGCATCACTCTGACTATACGGCATCGGTACTTGTGTTGATGTTAGGCCTCCCCGCCCAACATCCTCTGCACTGCTGCCCATGGCTCTGCCTCTGCCACTGTTGCATCCGTATGACAGCTCCCTATGCATTCGTATCGCTGCTTGTCCTTTCTCCCAACACTGCATTTGCACTGCAACTCCCTCTGCATCCGTGCTATTGTTGGTCCTTCTTCCCAACACTGCATCTGCACTGCAATCTCTTCTCATCATGCTGCATCGTGCTACTGCTGCCTGCTACTGCACTGCAGCATCACCCCCATTTTTGCTACTGAAATGGATTCTTTATCATCCCCATCTTTTCCCTCAAATAATCAAACTTTGTTCTTCCAAGGGCCTTGGTGAGGATGTCTACCACTTGTCCCCCCTATAGGAGTGTAGCTCAACTGTACAGCTCCTCGTTGGACACAGTCTCTGACAAAGCGACACCGGATATCAATATGCTTTGACCGATTGTGAAATACTAGATTCTCAGAGAGCTTGATGCAACTTTGATTATCACACATGATCCTGGTCACCTCCATCTTTCTTTTGAATAGGTTCACAAGCAGTTTTCTAAGCCATATGGCCTCACACGAAGCTGTGCTTGCAGCCATATATTCTGCCTCAGCTGAGCTCAGAGCTACGGACTTCTGTTTCCTACTGCACGAGGAGGTCATTCCTGATCCAATGTTGAAACAGTACCCAGAGGTACTTTTCCGATCTACTGAACTTCCAGCCCAATCTACATCAATGAATCCACTCAATCTGATATCCTTACTCCTGTTGTAAAAGAGGCCATAATCAATTGTTCCTTGTATATCTCTGAGAGCATGTTTGGCTGCTACCCAGTGCGCCCTCTTCGGCTCGACCATGAACTAATTGAGGGTTTCGAGGGTGAGTTCTTTGAACAAACCTGTGGAGTTGCCATGGGCTCACCTCTTTCCCCTATTGTTGCCAATCTTTTTATGGAAGATTTCGAAGCCAAAGCTTTAGCATCGGCTTCCCAAGCTGTGGAAAAGGTATGTAGATGACACCAATGTCATCTGGTCCCATGGCCAAGAGGAGTTGGATCTCTTTTTCAATCACCTCAATTGTCAGTCCTCTGCCATCAAGTTCACCATTGAAAAAGAGGTTAATGGTTGCCTCCCTTTCCTGGACATTCTTATATCTAAGAATAAGGATGGTTCACTCGCCCACTCAGTGTTTCAGAAGAAAACGCATACTCAGCAGTATCTTCATGCCGACTCTCATCATTTCCCTGCTCAAAAGTTGGGTGTTCTTAGCACCCTCGCTATTCGTGCCCTGAGGATTTCTGATAATGAGAGATTTGATAAGGAAAAATCCCATCTCCTTAATGTCTTTGTGGATAATGGCTATAGTAGGTGCCTAGGTCAAAATGTTTTCCTTAAAGCCTCTAAAAATTCGTTAATTAATAAAGAACCTAGAGAATGCCTTCTAGGTGTCTTTCTTCCCTATATCCAGGGAACCATAGACAAGATTGCTCGAATCCTTATGAAGTACGACATTCCCTCAACCTTTAGAACCCTCAACACCATTCGTAAATCCCTCCGATCGGTGAAAGATCCCATTGAACCTAAAGACATGAAGGGTGTCTACTTGATCCCTTGTTCTTGTGGGGCCCCCTATATCGGGGAAACAGGGCGCTCCATCCATCAAAGGATCAACGAACATGCACCTGACCTAAGACATGGGAGAACCAAGTCTTCAGCGTTAGCAGAGCATGTGGAAAAGACCAAGCATCTTGTTTGTATAGAGGAGGCCAAGGTCATTGCAAAGGTTGCGTAGTTCCATCACTGTAAATTCAGGGAAGCTATTGAAATTGAAAGAAGGCCTGAAAATCTCAATAGAGATGACGGTGGAAGATCAATAGCTGTTGGATCCCTGCCCTTTCTACTTAGTCTTGCTTTCATTATTCCCCTTAGTTGCCCGGATCTTTCTCGTTTGAGCCTTGTCTTTTCCTTCCCCTAGGGTTCCTCCTTTGGCTTTGTGGTTTACTTTTGGTCCTGTTCTTAACCTTATTGTTTTCATAATGTGTTGCTCATTCTATTTATTTTACCAATATTCTTTAATAGCTTATTTTTCCTTTTAATCAACTTTAACCAAAAAAAAAAAACCCTTTACCTATCCCTTAGTGGATTTAAAATTAAATTAATAATAGCAACCTTAGAATAATATAAATAAATTAAATAAATAAACAAAGGAATGAATGAATAAATAAGTAAATAAATAAAAGAAAGAAAGAAATAATTATTTATTTATTTATTAATAATTAAATATAGAATTAAATTAAATAAAAGAAATTCAACAAATGTTCATTAATAGTTTTATTATTTCCCTAAAAATTAACCCCCCTTTTCCTTATCCCTGGTTGATTTTAATAAATAATTTAGATTAGTTATTTAAAAAAAAAGAAAAGAAAAAGAAAAAAAAGAAAGAAAATATATATAAAATAATAATAATAATAATAATAATATTAGAATCACTTTCTTGTCCTAAGGAACTAATAAATTAATTTAATTAACTATAGATAATCTTTCTTAAACACCCCTTTTTACTATTATATAAATTCAATAAGGAATTAAATATATTTTTAAAAATTAAAATTATAATCACTTTCGAATTTTAATTTATGATAATATTTTAATTATATAGTAGAGAGAGAATTTAATTACTATAATTATAATAGTTGTTTTATTACCTTTTGACTAAAATAAAATGGTATTTATAATATAATTTAATATAATATTATTTTTTAATTTTCAACATTATCTAGCTGTTTTTTATAGCTGTTGATAGTGAACCTAGTCAACCTAGCTGTTTGGAGGATCTACTCTCCCTATTTAAGATGCAGCGATGATCTGACTCCTCAACTTGTCCTGACGATGAACCATAGTAGTTGGTTCGAAACGCGTTGACAAAGGTCTTTCTACATGTGATTTACGCCAAAGTTCTTCTTATAACTATTATGGATCACAGAAGCCTCAATTCAACAAGTGTAACAAATGTCTGATCTGGTATTGACCAAATAGATCAGGGACCCTATGAGCTGCCTGTATAAGGTGGGATCAATATCCTTGTCTTCTGATGCATCAATTTTCTTCTAGTTATTGATCATTGGAGTAGCCATGGGTCTACAAGCCTCCATCCTGAATCTCTTTGGTATTTTTGTAGCATATCTCCCTTGTCCAAGGAAGCTCTCCCCCTTTTGTTGCCAAACTTCCAACCCTAGGAAATAATGCATTTGTTCCAAATCCTTCATGTCAAATTCTGTGGCTAGATTCTTCTTGCAGTCCTCGATGAGCCTGGATGATCCTGTCAGGAAGAGATCATCCACATATAATACTAGGATTAGAGGCTCATTCTCTACAACCAGATAGTAGAGATTTGGATCTGTTTTGACAAATCCCATCTTCTGCAAGTAGCCATCAATTCGACCATACCATGCTCTAGGTGCCTGTTTCAGTCCATACAAGGCTTTCTTCAATCTACATACATGAGACTTATTTTCATGTGTCTCAAAGCCTTCTCGCTGTTCAATGTATACCTCTTCTTCTATCAACCCATTCAAAAATGCCATTTTGACATCTATCTGATGAATCTCCCATCCCATCTGTGCTGCAAGAGATATCACGGTTCTAATAGATGTATACTTGGCTACTAAGGTGAAGGTCTCTTCTAGTCAATTCCTTCCTTCTAAGCATACCCGCTAGCCACAAACCTGGCTTTGTATTTTTCCACACTGTTGTCTGCAACATATTTAATCTTGTAGATCCATCTCGAACCTACCACCGATCTGTCTTGAGGCCTTGGCACTACCTCCCAAACATCGTTCACCATTATGGAGTTGTACTCCTCTACCATTGCATCCAACCAAACTTGATGTTGAGTAGCCTCTTGAAAATTGGCAGGCTCCCCATCTTGAGCTACTAATGCCTGATATCTATCTAGCTGTTTTCGCTCCCTCTTATTGTTCCTTGGCGCATCAATGAAATCCTCTGCATCTCGCAGAATTTGACGAAGTTCCTTGTTTGTTCTTCCTCTGCCAACAGGTGCTTCTGGTAGCTCTTCCTCGTCCTGTGCTTCTTCCTGATTTGAGGAAGAATTCTTTACTTCTGTTGGTTGAAGAGGTTTGACCAACGACTCCTCTTTTGACTGCTCTTCGGAAGGCATTTCCCGAGATTTTCTAAAAGCCCTGTCCTCCATGAACTTCACATCTCGTTGAACTACTACTTTCCTACTCCTTGGAAGATAGATTCTGTATGACTTAGCTTTCTCGCTATATCCCACTAGATATCCTTTCTCTGCAGTTTGATCCAGCTTCTTCCTCTTTTCCTCGGGTATGCGGCAATATGCTAAGCTCCCAAATATCTTGAAATGACTAACTTCAGGCGTCTTCCCTGTAAAGACTTTCTCTGGAGTAATCTTGCCAAATGCCTGATGAGGAGTTCTATTCTGAACATAGACTACCATGTTGCATGCTTCTGCCCACAGGGATTTTGGCATATCCTGATTATACATCATGGCCCTAGCTACTTCTATGATGGTCCTGTTCTTCCTTTCTACTACTCCATTTTGCTCTAGATTGTAAGGATCTATCCACTCTCTTCTGATGCCCTCCTTAGCGCAAAAATCAATGAAGTCCTTATCGACATACTCTCCACCATTATCTGAGCGCAAAACTTTTATTTTCTTCCAAACCAGATTCTCCACTAGAGCCTTGAACTCTTTGAATCGACAGAAAACCTCGTCCTTGGTTTTTAGAAAATAAATCCAAGTTTTTCTTGAGTGGTCACCAATGAAGGTGAGGAAGTACTCAACACCACTAAGAGCTTTAGTGGACATAGGTCCGCAAATATCTGAGTGTATCAATCCTAGTACACTCTTGGTCCTGTTTTTACTTCTAGGAAATGCTGCTTTAGCATACTTTCCCAGAGCACATCCTTTGTATACATTATCTTGTTTTGTACTAAGATCCGAAACTCCTGTTATAGTGTTCTTGAGAATTCTCAGAGCCCCGTGGTGCAAATGTCCCATTCTTCTATGCCATAGTTTGTTCAAATCATTGTCTCCATGACTGCTTATTAGTGCCATTGGTGATTCTAGTTGTAGTTTGTACAACCTGTTACTTTGGATCCTAATTTGCACTTTCTTTTCCCTGCTTGGGTGTTTGACGTATACTTTCTCCTTGATGAAGAAAACATCATAGCCTTTGCCTTGAAGTTGCGACATAGAAAGTAAGTTCATCCCCAATCCTGGTACATGCAGCACATTGGTAGCACACAACTGCTCTCCCGTTTCTGTTTGAAAAACTATGGTACCCCTCCCTATTGGAGTACACTTTTCCTTGTTCCCCATGGTGATCTGAAAGTTCATCCTCTCCTCTTGATAATCTGAGAAACATTCCTGAATTCCCGTCATATGCCAAGAGGCTCTACCGTCTATATACCGTACCTCTGATGATGCAGAGCTAGTCATACAAGCCACTTCTTCTTCCAGCCTAGAAGCCAACATAAAGAAACCAAAATTACTCTCTTGTGCAATTTTCTTAAAATCTGTGCAAGTTTCCTGATGTAGATGCCTTTGCATCATGGTCTCGACCCATAATTGATTTTCCCTTCCTGTCTCTGATTACTTGCTCTAATACCATGTGAAAATTCTATCACTGCAGGAACTGATTTATTTTACCTACATATTTCTCAATAAGTTATTTACGAAAACCCTTCAGTAAACATTAAAATAAATTATGTTGCAGATATCACACCATAATATAGAAACAAACACATGCACAAGAATCAACACATCAACATAAATATTTTGGACAATTGTCCCCGGAAAAACACAATGTGGGAAAACTGGTGCAACAGAGGAGGATTTTATTATTTAGCAATTCTTTAGTACAACTGGATGCCAAACTGGCTTACCCAACAGAGGAAAAAATTTCTCTAGCACTTCTCCCAGTCTCAACGTTAAGCTTGCTGGCCTCTGCGCAACTCCCAGACCCTCTGCGTCAGTTCATACCTCTCTGCGTCAACACTGGACCTCTGCGTCACCCACGTAGGCCCTCCAGTGATTGCACAGTCTACTGCCTCTGCGTCTGCCTGAGAGGCTCTGCATCTGCCTCTCCAACCTCTGCACTGGTCTTATGGTGCTGTTCCCGACTCTTTGTTCCGTACTCGCTGCCTCTTGCTGCTCTCTAAACTACTAGTTCGAATTTCTTAGCTAACCCCACTCTAGAAATCGAATTGACTGATCTCCCTCAGTATGTTCTCCAACTGATCGTCAAGCCTCTTCTTATACATTTCCCGTTGGTCCTTCAATGAACGAGATTATATCTTTGATCAACGGCTAAGATTAGATTTTGCTTGATCCATGACTTTTGGAACCTTCTAACCTAGTTTTATATTAATACCCATTAATATTTTATAAGTTTAGACTTAGGAACTCCATTAAAAATATTAATTATTTTAATATCTTTCAAACTGGTTAGAATTTGCCCAAACCATTTATTGGTCTTGGAGATCTCATGTGTTTTAGCCTCTCCACCAATTTTCATGGCTAGAGCACATCCGATGCTGCCCCAAATCAACATTTTATACTGCTTCCTTTCGTCTTTCCCTAGAGAATCTTGGTCTCTAGTCTCCACACTGCCCTTCTCGACTATCTCTAGAGAATCTCGGTCTCTAGATCATAAACCCTAGTCTCTATACTGCTTCTTTTTGATCTTTACTTGATGCCTTCAATTCTTCTTCAAAATAGCCACCCCAGAAGAAACCTTCCTTCGTTGATCCCAGAAGAATCTCTCCTTCGCACTACCCAGAAGAATCTCTCCTTCATACTGCCCAGAAGAAACCTCCTTCGCACTGCCCAGAAGAAAACTCCTTCGTATTGCCTAGAAGAAACTCTTTTGTATTTCCTAGAAGAAACTTCTCTTATCCCTTTTCATACTTCTCTTGATACCCTCTTCTTCGCACTTATTCTTCAACGAACGCTTGTCGAGTTGCTTGCCTTCAATGGGGATCGAGTGTAGTTATATATACACCTCCACACATGTACTTTAGGCCAACATGATCCCTAGAGGTTAGGCCGACTTCTTCCAGTATGTTCTTCCATCGTTTGTAGGACAACTTGAAGAGGATAAGTGACAAGTTCTTAGAGGATACATTACATAGACAATATTGACCTTTTACAAAGTGTAACATGACTTTTCATTACTTGACAATGACTCAATCATTTTATGACTAGATGACAAATAAATCCTAAAGACTCTCAATGGGAGTCTTGACTTCAAAAATAAAATCTCTTGCTCATGAAACACATTAGCAAGTCAATACAATAATTTTATTTTTCTTCTTTACATCTTATTGCATAAAATCATAATTACATGTCATTATGAAGATCAAACCTAGTTACACTTTTCAACACTAGAGAGGGTCGAAACTTTAGAAGTGCTTTCAGAACTCAAAACTTTCTGCTGTCCAAAGTACTTTCACTAGCAAATGATTTCAAGCCCACAGTTCGACATATTCAAAGGTGGGTGGCAAGTCCTTACGAAACCATGTGCACCCTAAATATGTGTGTGCATGTTGAGCCAAATACCTATGTGCATATAGAGCTTTATTTATATTAAAGATTGGTGTAGTTATAACTATAGGATTTATGGTGGATATTGCTACTTTTCTCAGTTGTTTGAATCTTAAATGATTGAAAACTTCCTCTATTATGATTTTGAGTGAAAATAATAATAAAAAATTCAATCATATAATCTCCTAGAATATATATATATATATATATATATATAGAGAGAGAGAGAGAGAGAGAGAGAGAGAGAGAGAGAGAGAGAGGTTTTTACTATGTACCACTTCAAAATTTGATATCCTATAAATTAAAACTTTAATGCATTCCAAAAGCAAACTTGATGAAGCCATGGATTTAAATATGAGCCTCTGAACCTTTCCATGTTTTTTTATATCCAAGTTCTAAATCCTATTTATCCCATCATTTTATTAATCAATACTTTATAAACTACTCATTATTTCACCTGTACCACCGAAACGAAAAAGTAGCTCCTAAGAGGGATACACACCACATAACAGGAGACAAATCCCTAACCCTAAAGTTAAGCTAGGTCTTTAATAATAATTTTACCCCGCCTTTAATCGATTACTCGTAACAAATAATATTATATGATGTTACTCCTAATATATGTGCATAATTTACTGGACGTAGTATCTAAGAATATGGGAAAAGATCAAATTAGAGAATCCTCACGTGCATACATCCCTTTCTCTTAGTTGGCATGGTTTCAATGAGGTGGTATCCATGGATAATACAGTTGGTCTTGAGGTCCTTATGAGGCCTTCCTTTATAAAATACTAGGGATTTTTTCATGTCCACTTCTGTGACAATTTGCTCCAAACATAATAACGATGGTCTTATTTGTTCACCTGGCTTTCTAGTGGTTGGAGTTTCAAATCTGCTTTGTGCTATCTGTTGGAATATTTCCAATCCCTGGATGAAGAAATACTATTACATACTCCCCCTCTTCAAATGACATCGGAAATGATGATGATGACACAACTGGAATTGAAAAATTAGTGTTGATATAAATAAATTAAAAGATAGAAGATGGATTCATGGTAATTGTTGAGTTACGAGTAGCTTAATTCATAATGACTTTGCTTCAAGGACATTGTTTCTCAAAAAGGGGATGAATGGTAAGAAAAGAACTTGATTAACTAAAACATATCAATGAACTAGTAATGCAATCGTGACCTAGGTTTCTTTTGTATGCACTTTAGTTTAGTTTCTTTGCTCACTAGGAGTTAACTAGCTTGAGAAAGTTGTATTCTAAGGATAATTGATGCACCAAAATAATATAAATACTTGGATTATTGAATTTTCAGTTGCATTTAGTTTCATTTTCACATCTACATGCACTATCGATGTCATGGGAAATATAAGTATAGAGAGAGTCAAGGATTTACAAAATGGAAAGGGATTCTTTAAAGCAGTGATCTTCAACCATCAATATGTACACACCTAACTTATAAATCATCCTAGGATATTTTCTAATGATGATAACAAATGGTACTCCTAGTAACCATGACCAATTTGGGATAATGACATGAAAAAAAAAGATTAATAGATTGACACTGAAGGTGAGTAAGTGGAATTTTCACAAACAATTATAAGAAATCAACTAGAAGTAGTAAGCAATCCTAGAACATGATGGAAGATATTAGAATAACATATTACTCTTGAGGTATCCTATGAATAAATAACCTTGTGTCAAGTTGTCGTAGAATCACAAAAGTATTTTGATATAAGAATGCCATAAGAATGACAATAAGGTCTAATGAAAACAATGCCTACCACAAATAAAATATTAACATTCATTTAACTTAACTAGTTATTGATGTAGGCCATTTTAAGGAACTATAGAAAGTAGGGTGACATTGGATTAAAAAGCTAATTAACCCATGAGTGCCTATAGGATGGGAGCAATTAGTAAGTTTTTGCACATGTCATGATAATATTGGAATTATCATGATATTATCTGTTAAGTTATGGTATGTTCTATGCTTATAACAGTTTACTTCTTTTCCTTATTATATTCCACCGATTAGCAATCACATGTACATAAAGTAAAGTGCAGATAGAACATTAAACGATCGACAGAAAAACAAGCCAAGACAAGAGACACAAGATGTGGCGGCTAGCCAGGGACAAACCCCACAATGTGTGGGGAAACCCTTTGATCAAATCTTCTTTTATCTTCAATAATTCAGCAGAGAGAAATAGTAGAATAAATCTGATTTATATCAGCAG